>JAOYSI010068072.1:0-22651 GCA_025775065.1 Hiodon alosoides
GAGTGCGAGAGGCTCTGTCACGTTCTCAGTTTGGCCAAACTTGTGGGCCTTTAGATACCAGCTGTGAGTGCGAGAGGGCCCCCCTCAGTCCCCCTTTCCTCTGCCTCAGGTCTATCCTGTCCCGGGATGGGGTGTTGTACGTGAAGCTGCGCGCAGGGCAGCTTCCCTACAAAGATGACCCACGGGGGTGGAAGAGTCTGCTGGCCCCCAGTGTCAATAACAGGAACCCCGAAGTGCGCACGTTTAAGGTACAGCCCTTACACCCTCTGTGTCTGTGTACTATAGCCCTTACACCCTCTGTGTCTGTGTACTACAGCCCCTACACCCTCTGTGTCTGTGTACTACAGTCCCTACACCCTCTGTGTCTGTGTACTACAGCCCCTACACCCTCTGTGTCTGTGTACTATAGCCCCTACACCCTCTGTGTCTGTGTACTACAGCCCTTACACCCTCTGTGTCTGTGTACTACAGTCCCTACACCCTCTGTGTCTGTGTACTATAGCCCCTACACCCTCTGTGTCTGTGTACTACAGCCCTTACAAATTTCATTGTTCTGACAAAACCCATTTTACAGAAAAAAAGATGTTCAGGACTTTCATAGCCTCAGAGTGTCTCAGGGTAAACCAATCTATGTCATCAGCATGACCTAACAGGGATGGGGCAGAGTGTCTGGGTAAACTACTATCAGCAGCTGTTTTCCGGCAAGTAACAGAGCAGAGCAATTCAGGATGGCCCAAGGAAGGCAAGTCTACCTTCTTTAGCTGGCCAGGTACCAGAGCTAACTAATCAGCTCTGACCTGCATGTGACAAACAACATAACAAGCTAACTTTGACGTAAGCTGCCAACGAACAGGACTGAATGGTCATATACTTGTCCGTTTCTGTCATTTGTCTGTCATTTTTCAAATGCCCCGTCCGTCCCCCACAAGGTCCAATGTTTGCCCCCAGGGATGGGATATCTAACGTTGCTCTCTTACAGCCCGAAGCCATTTCTACCTTCACGTCAGACGCGGCCTTGGTTTCGTTTGCAGAATATTTCTGCAAACCTGCTGAAAACCTTAAACTTGTGAGTGTGACTAAATGGCTATGGTTAACTTCTATGCTATCGCATGTGCACACAACCACACACAGCGGTTAGACTTACTCTGATGAATAAAGGCATGGTGTGTGTTACCGTGACACTGAAGGCCTTTCTCTCGCAGAAGAGTGACACTTTGGCCTTGTTCTCCGCCATTCTCTATGAATGCGTTACCCAAGAGAACCCAGAGATGCTCGCCACCTACATTGCCATCGACCAGGTATGTGCCACATATGTACATGCTCGGTGAACATATAAGAACGGTATTATGTAATGTTTATGTGTGTTTCTTTGTTGTTTTTAATCATAAGAACAATTTAATCATCCAGCTTTTGCCCTTAACCAGGACAGCTTACGTAAGGTGACGTGGTGGAATTTAAAAGATTTCTAAAGCAGGATATTTCTCTGTGCCATGTGGTTCTGAGGCCAGTGCCGTTTTCTCCCCCACAGGCGGCGAAGAGCCTGGAGAGGGGCGAGATGTGCGAGACCTTCGCCCTCTGGCAGATCAAGCTGGTGCTGGAGCTGTGTGAGTGCCGGGCTCTTCAGGGACGGTCACGGGGCCCCAGGGGGAGAGGTCTGCTCCTCAGCTCTGAGTTCCTGCCCGTCATGAAGTGCTCCACCGACAGCACCCTGGACCGTTGGCTCGGCGGTGGGTCCCCCCCTATCCATATCCATATCTGGAAGCCATTTTGGTTGAGCGCCATGCAGCTTCTTGATTGTCAGGGATACCTGCTAGGTCACCTGACCCTGACAGAGGGGAGAATTAACTTCTGATTGCAGTCTGAAAGGCTGTCCCACACCCCGTTTTCTCTCTGCACCGTGTCACCCCTCCCCCCTGTGTCTGCCTTCACCACAGATCACAGCCATGTCCTCCGAGCCTACATGGGTGGTCAGCCAAGCACGGGCGATGCAGAAACCAGCATGTTGGCCTGTTTCCTGGTCTACCACTCCATCCCCAGCGTCACAAAGTTGGCCGACACTGATCTGGAAGGTAAATCAGTCTTTTACACGCATTTATCATTGCAGGCTCAGGAATCAACGTGTGGGCTTTACTGTGTTAATCGGCCTTACGCAGGGAGTGTTTACCTCTCTCTTGTCGTTTCTCTGTTTACCTCTCTCTCTCGTTTTTTCTCTGTGTTCACCTCTCTCTCATCGTTTTTCTGTTTACACCTCGTCGTTTTTCTGTTTACCTCTCTCTCGTCGTTTCTCTGTGTTTACCTCTCTCGTCGTTTCTGTGTTTACCTCTCGTCGTTTCTCTGTGTTTACCTCTCTCTCGTCGTTTCGCTCTGTTCTCCTCTCTCGTCGTTTCGCTCTGTTCTCACCTTTCTCTCGTCGTTTCGCTCTGTTCTCCTCTCTCGTCGTTTCGCTCTGTTCTAACCTTTCACTCGTCGTTTCGCTCTGTTCTCCTCTCTCGTCGTTTAGCTGTGTTTATCTCTCTCTCGTTGCAGGGAGTGCATCGTTCCCAGAGCTGCTGCTGAAGTTTAGCGCTCTGGGTGTCCCGGTTCGCGCCCTTCTGCGGCTCGCTCCACTCTTGATGGGGGGCTCTGGCCCCTCCCCTGACAACGGCACCCTGCTTGGCCATCCTGCCTTCTGACTCCCATGCACCAAGCATCAAACGTCATTTCTTACTCATTGTTGTATATAAAACATTTGTACCTCCGTAATAGTGCATTTGCTTGTAAATTGAATGCAGTAAAGAAGCTGAAGAAAGCTTTTAATGTTTGCGTTTCCTTGTCTCATGTTTGACTGTCTGCAGATGCTTAACACTCAGGCGTGAACTTTCCCTCCGACGTCCTGCGACATGGCCGTGTGTCACTCCAGGCCTTCCGGGCTCGTCCTCCCTCTCTTACTTTAGCTGCAGTTCTGAACATCCTGTCGATGTTGGGCCAAAGGAGAAGCTGGTGTCTGGTTTAAGAGTGGAAAAGTTAATCTGAGACGTTCCAGCCTAAATGCTAGTTTTTTTTATTGCGTTGTTTTACAGCTGGGAGGAAGGGAGTCTGTTCCCAATTTTACGCCTTCTGTTTTTACTTGTTGTACCCATGACAACCATAGGTTTAAATACAGCTAAGTTGAAACTGAGCTAGCCAACAGCTATTGGTTTTTACGAAATGGGCTAATTAAACCGACGGGCAACTAACCGGTAAGATTAGTTAGTCTGGTGGTGTAGTGTCTAGAGTATGGTCTGCTAGATGATTGTCGCTAGGCATATAAATACGGACATCCAGTTCTACCCTCGCCCTGTTCAGTATTTCTGTTTAGTGAGTCAGAGGAAACAGGAACCTGAATTAGAGATTTGAGTGGTAGAGGAACCTGACCTATGCACTTAAGCTAAATTGGAGCTGAAGAGCTTAATAACTACTTTCTGTTCTTAAGGGTCTGGCCAGAGGGTCAACTGGATCTGCGAGGGAGTGTAGACATTTGCATTTGCAAACTAGACTGCTTAGCTTCTCACACTGGTTTTATTGACCGTTGCCTAAGTGATCTGTAGTCAGGTTTTGTGTTGAGTTTCTAAACACTGAGTCTGAGTTTCAGGCTTGTGCCCCGCCTCCTGGCTGCTCGTTATTCCGGAACCCCGGCCTCATCGTTTGTTGTTGCCTAGCGATGGCTCAGCAAATCATAGCCATAGAAACATTCTTTCCCAAAATTGTGGGTTTAACCTTGAATTGTTGTGAAGACTTTGACCACTCCGGATTACATTTGAGCTTTGGAATTCTTCGTCGTCACATTCCATGCAAACAAGTTAGCCGTTCAAACATTTCATCTTCGGAAAGTTATTCCAGATACACTTGCATGTTCCCATTAGACTAGACCGGTGTACCAACATATAACCTTAAGTCCAAAACCTTTCAATAGTTTAAGTCCGGTGTGTTTAAGCTTTCGGGAGGCAGGCAGTGGCTCCACCTGCTCCATCGCCCGGGCGCATGCAAAACGCATACAAAGTAATCTTAGTTAGGGTTTACACAGAAAAACCTACACCATTAACACGGCTATAATTCTGCCCTGGGCCCCTTTAGATGTTAAATACTTGTAAATTATTATATGTAAAAGGATCAAACGTTTAATCAGGAGACTGGTTAAGGGCTCACCATGTAAGACCTCTTGTCTGATGGTGGTATAGGACGATGATGACAGGCTTGGGAAATGAATAACTGCTGTTTGACATTTGTGTTGTGTATGCGTATGGTGTGAGTGTGTGAGTATGTAGCCTAATACACTTCTCTATTCTGTCAGTAATAAAGCTTTGTTTTAAATGATCTCATCATTGTTTAAGGTATTTGCAAATTGATATCCTAAAAAGTTTTCCATTAGTTGGTAAATTCAGTATATTAGATACAAGGTTCAGCTTCTTTCTCCCCATGTAGTCAACAGGTCAGATATGCTGCTGCTGATCTACATGGATTCTATGAGGTTTAAACAAAACCATGTTCCCCTGTGGCTGTGGTAAAAATCAAACCTGTCCGGTCTTCCCTGAGGATGGATAATTTCCGCTCACACAAGCTTTTCTGGCCTTGTGGAAGCGCTGTTGGTGACCACTTCAGAAACACTCTGGACTCAGAGTGGCAGATAGTGCCAATATAAATGTCAGCACCATTTCTCTTCCAAAGATATCATTGTTGGAGAAATGTCTGTGATCCCCAGAGCCACCGTCGGACTCCTTTTGCCCACACACTTCATCTTTGTTTTCCTTCCTTTGGCATCGCCTCATTGCCTCAAATGTTCCCAGTAATGCCATTATCCTGTTGGCCCTCTCTCTCTCTCTCCACGTCAATCTCCAGAATGAAATCATACCGGACATTCCTCTTCCAGGACTTCCTAAGCTCTATTAGGTTACGCCTGGCTGACCCAGCACCGGTGGGCTCTGTAAACCAGCGCCGGCTCCTCGGGCGGCGCTGGCCCGAAATGTCAGTAGTCCATTCAGTAAACTTGCGGGACCTTGGCTACTCAGGGTGCAGTCAAGATTCTCGAGAGCCAATTAAGCGCTGTTGTAGCTGAGGGCTTTTGGGGTGAGAGGAAGGTTGGGTGGGAGAGCAGCACAGGAGCACCTGTTTGCACTCAGAAAGTGTCTGAACCCTTAATTGTGGGCCATGCAGTGATAAGGGTGGCTTAAGAGGACTTCTGTTCTTCCCAACTGCCTTTTTTAAAGATCAGAAGTGTGACGTGACACGTCTCTGAGTGGTGATATTAGGGCTGGGCTAAGCCGCGTTCTGTGGCAGAGGAACGCCTCCTATCTCTGCTGTCTCCACCCGGAGTGCGTGGCAAGCAGGGAAGGGGGAGTAGCCAGCCCAGCCATGAGGACATAATTCAAATTGGAATGCTTTGGGAGAGGGGTTGGGTGAACATTTATGGGTGACAAATTCTGTGTAGAACCACTTGACTCTCTGAAGCAGCTCGCCCCACACACAGTAGACTCCTCCAACATTGGTCCTGCAAACTCTGGACCAGTTAAATGTAGATGTTTGGTTTTTTTTACCCACAGAGGAGCCAAGATGCCCTCGCACAGAGCACAGAGCTCCTGTTAGTCTATTGGAGGTTACAGAATTTTGAGCCTTGCAGCCCTATGTTTTAAATAAAACTCTCCAGAGCGTAATTTGGGTCGCGACTCGTGGGTCGGGAAACCCTAACCTAGAGAGACGAGCATGATCTGATATCTCTTCAGCAGGATGGAATGCTCTCTGTGTAAACACATTCCTGGGTAATTATTTCATGGCGGATGTGGTGTTAATCCTGAGAAATGGTTCACATGGTCTGAATGTCCTAAACAGAGTAGGAAGGGTGTGTTCGGTCCCACCATTGTGTTATGAAGACATTTGGACGATATAAATACATTCTCTAAACAAGAGGGGAAGCTTCGGGAAACAGACTTTCCGTTATCCCCCATAAGGATGCTGTATGCCCCTGGAGAGGGAAAGAATTCTACAACAGATGGACTGCAACAGGGACGCTAAACTAAAGGTAAGCTAACTGCTAACACATAAACAGCCATTTAAATTTGGGAACCATCAGGCTTTTTCCAAAAAATGAAATTTTATATTTCAGTTGTCATTTTGTGAAGATAACATAAAACCTAAATCCTAAGCTAACGATAGAGGTCTATATTGGACGCTTACACAACAGTCATTTAGGCCAGCACAGTGATTTTCATGTAGCAGAGCTCAATGTGAATCAGCTTGTACAGACAGTGAATTTAGTTCCATTATGACCACTGCCATCGGTTCCTTGAGCTAGGGACTTCGGTCTTTAGCTCAAAGAGCTAATCGTTTCTCTCATCTGAGGTTGTGCCTAGTGCGTGGGGTGAAGGGACCCGGGTTTGAGTCCCAGTCAGGGGTTGCGTGTGCTGAAGGATATGGGACACATATACAACACATTTATACTTAAGAAACAACGCTATCCAATTTCCCACTTGTATGTTCTGCTGTTTTGTGTGGAGCGTTACCAGCTCAACAGAAAAGGATTGTCAAACTCTTTCTTGCACAACTGGTGACGTCACAGGACTCCACCAGGAACTGCCAATGGAGTGGGTGTTTCAGTTCTGTCACCTGATGGAGAGGGTGTTTCAGTTTGGTCACCTGGGCGATCTTATTTTCCAAGTATAGGCATGAGAAAACAGGCCACTGTTTGAGCACACCGTGTCTTTACAATATAAACAAACCATGTGTGTATATCCTTCAGTCACTCCTGTGTGAACAGAACCTTGGAACTCTAAGGCTGATTAGGAACATTAAAATTGGCCAAACAACCCCCCTAAATGAAAACCTATCTGAAAAAACTTCATATCCTATGGATTAGCTGCTTGGTGTCTGTCATATTTAACAAAATGTAGAAGACCAAGAGCTTGTTGGGTGACGTTATTTCTGCACTACCTCTGGTTTCCTGAATGTATTCTGAAACCAAGACTACAAACGCTGTCCCAGACGCAGATGGGGTCATCCATTCGCTGGTAGCCATCCAGAATATTTGCTTTAAAAATATTAGAATTTTACTGCGTACAGTTGGTGAGCTGATGTACCCACAACAGGTAAAAGGAGGAAAAATATAACAGTAATGACCACTGTTGCAGAACTTATCAATGTTTTCAACAGGGAGCTTTCATCTTTTTTCTGGTTTTCCGTTCTTAGTATCTTTTTGAGCAGCTTTTCACGTGTTTTTTAAAAAATGGGCGGACTGGTGTCAACGTTTTTCAAAGTGAAACTTTTAATTCACCGTCCTGAAGAAGTTGAAGATCCGTTGCTAGAAGATGTCAGTTTTGTGCACGGGGTGGGTGTGACCAACAGCGCTAAAGCGGGAAAAGCCACGGTCCAACCGCTGAATGCTTTGAATGACAACATAACTACAAAACCCAGGGTATTGAGTGAATTGGAGAAAAAAGGGCAATCGGGAACAGGCGTATGACAGCACGGGTCACAATATCATTGATAGGTTTTTTTTTTTTTTAGTGGAAGTGTTCTTATTACGAATTACGAAAATCATGTTTCTTTTTAGTTGACTCAGTTTACATATCCAGCGTTACTGAGGCTCCGGCTTAACCACTCTTCATATTGATGTTTCTTGTCCCGAAGAACGAACCAAGTTAATCGGTAAGTAGAGTTTTTACGGAGAAGTGCAATGATATCTGGCTGTAAATTATTAAACCAAGCGGAGAGCTTATCTGGATAATTGTGCCAAATATGAATATAGGCTATACCGCATTCCGAATGGTAAAACTACGGGTTAAACCCTCGCAGTGTTTAAACCCAGTCATTACTTTTGAGATGATAATCAACCGCCAACCATTTACATGCGAAGGACTTTGTTTCTTTTACGTCTATATATGATCAGACTGAACTTTAAAAGTTGTGAAGGGCTTATTTGGGCAAAGTAGGATGTAAAGTAGTCTACATTGTTAAAATTAAGGGTTTTGTCACAAATTCGACTGTGAACAGCAAGAAGTGAACGTTATAAATTAAAAGCATGCGTTCGTGCATGTCAATCGGTCGATTAACAACCTTATCTCGAGAGGAAGTATGTGGTATGAACAAGCGATAGTAAGCCAAGCTTCCTGTTCCTTTTTTTGTATTTCAAACGAGAGGCGGCTCAAAGTGTATGGTTAGAGTGCAGAGTCACGTAGTTTCGTTATATTGTGTTGCGTAGCCGAAGCATCGAAGGGGGCGTGCTCTAACTTTAAAATGAATCTGTTATACTGTATCTGGGAGGGGGCTGCATGCGTGGAATGCGGTTAGCGACAGATGCGGTTCATTCCATTATATTTGTCACTGGAAATACATTTTTAAAAATTCTTAAAATCGAATCACCTGCAGAAATGTTTCAGCAATACACGAAAGCCGATTGGTTTTAAACGTTTTAAAAACATTTAAAAACAGAGACCTAATTATTTCCTTTTGATCCGCTTATATATGTAAACAGGAAATTGCCGGGGCCTAAAGTTGGGAGAGTTTAAGGTCTTTATATTTTTCTAAACTTGGGTAACTTTAGGTTTCACGTTTTTGGGAATCAAGTTAATCTTTCCAAATCCAATGTGTATTAATATACCGGGATTCTCAGACATTCGTTCGGGTAAACCGGGGCAGCAATTGGATTTTGTCGTTCGCTGTCACCTCAGCTTTGCCCACAGCGAGCGTTGCTCACCATAAGAACAGTGGACTGTTGATTCTTAAAGGACACCATTTCTGTCTTTCAAAATTACAGTTCTGGGATTTCCCACCAATGCGTTCATTCATGTGGTTTATGTAAGGCAGAACGAACGAGTTACATTCATGACTAATTCTCTGAATAGAATGGTGTTTTCCGTAGCTCTGACAGATACCGTAGTTATTTCAAACGAATTCTAAAACTGAAGAAATGTAATACGAGTTTTCAATAAGCTGTCGGAAAAAAGAACATTTGAAAATATTAATCATGTACTGAATGGCACCCAAAAGACGTATTAATTAAACACAAAGGAAAGATTAACAATTTGAATACAGAACAATTACAGGCAGTTTAAACAGCTGAATTATAGCTAAATAAAAACAGTTATCTTACCTCATAACTACATTTACAATGAACGATTAAAGGACATACATGCTTTCCAGATTGAAGTGTTACCATTTTCAATGTATGGCACGTTAAAGTGGTTGCATTTCAGTGTGGACGACCTGTATAACGATTAGTGAAATATAAAAAATAAATGCAATTATTATTTTATCTGAGAAATTATGCTTGGCTTAATTTATTTTCAGGTAATTTTTTTTAAAACATAAACCTGTAATTACAAGTTCCCACTATACACTCTGACTCTGAGGGGTTGGAAATACAGTTAGACAGTTAGAGCCATAGAAATGTGTATTATTTTGTGAAAGGGTGCATTGGCCAACACCACTACTCTATTAACAACATTAAGATGGTGTTATTTCAGGAAATAATAATAAAATAAATTAAAGAGAGTATGAACTGTTTGAACTTCTGTTTTTTGCAATAATACTTAATGGGTGGATCTTGCATTCATTTCACACATAAGTACACACTATGTATTGTTGCCGAAGATCAAGGTAAGGCTAATTGTTCTTTTTAAGGCGAACTTCCAATGCTGCCTGTAAGGGCTTCACTTTGTCCGAGAAACCCCGAAACTTAACTCCAGCGAAATGTCAATTACACGTGCAGCTACGTCACTAGCTGCCCAAGCAAATGGTGGTTTCTGTAACAGTTGCGTCAATTTAAAGAGATGTAAGACTACATGAACGCGTAGACCTCTGCTGAGACTGTAGTTTGGGTAGTGCTGGCCAAAATGTTGCAGGGATAAATAGCATACTGTCGGGGGGACAGGCGGCAAAACGTCTAAAGATGCCCGTGATGGTTTTACTCCTATCGCCTAGTCAAATTTTTAAATTGCAACTTTTGCGCTCTTGAAACATAGCGTCATTTCGTTTCCAGTAAATCCTACTATTGTATCAGTCACAGAAGAGGAAGTGGTTGCCCGGAAACTTGCATAGATTAAAAAAAGTTATTTTTTGAACTGCAGAGTCACATGTGCAATTTGAAACCACTGCGCTAATTTGGAGTAATTTGTGTGTGCTACTAGCCATGCACTGTATATGACTTTGGGTGACTTAATACTTTAGAAAGTATATTTAGTAAATTAGGAGACACTTCTTTTGAGATGAGTGTGTGAAAGACCAAACTAGTGTGAATGACGAATATCACACATATCAGTTAATGCAAACACGTCCTACGGCGTAGGTTTGATGCGGTAAAAGTTCTCCCCAGCAACCAAATTTTGTTCATGGCGAACGACATGCTTCTTTTAATCGTGTCAAATCAATGTTTTTACTACATCGGGCTAACAATGTTGCCAACTGTTAACTGGGCTTTTGGTGTAAGTGGGATTTAGAACAATAAACAGCGGCTGGTGTGGAAAAAACGGAACAGTTTTAGCTTAGTTTAAAGTTTGAATGGAAGTGTGAACATTAAGGTCCCTTTGTCAAAACGGAAATGCGCACTAGAAGTTGGAAAAAAAAACAAAAAACCTTTGAGGCCCAAAAACGTGCAATTTTGGCATCCAGATGGTCGTGGAGTAAAAAGGTTTTTCTACTACTATGCGTTGTGCAACTACGCTACGTAGGAGCAGTTCCAGGAAAAGTGCCAAAATGTATTTTCATTATAGATCTACTCCCCCAGTATTACCGTTTCTGTTCAAACATGAATTGGGCCGGTCACGGTATCTGCTAAACGCCACGAACTGGGTGCATTCGCAAGCATCGCAACGTTGCTACACGACTGCTGCAACGTTGTTTCAAACGTGTTTGCTCATACATGTATGCAATTTAACACTTTTTTCTCCAATTTACTCTGTTGAAATTAGCTTCTGCTTTTATCGCAGTTAAATAGACACGGTTGTGTGTGTCCACTTAAATAGACAAGGACTGTAGCTTTTTTTTAAATTAATACGCTGCCGTCTACCTGAAGATTTTTTAAAATTGTGGTGAACTGTTTCTAAAATACGTTAACGATTCAATAATGCATACATCCAACTACTGCAGCTGCGCACAAGGACGGGTGTCTGTACTGACTGCTCTTTAATGTGAGTATTTTACACCATCTAGTGGGCATATACTTTTTACACACAGCAGTTAAGATAAAGCGTGTTGTTTAAAGGTGCAACAACTCAGTTTAGGATCTACAGCGGATCTACATTCCATATTTATCCGTTCCCCTGTTATATGTCACCAAAAAATATTAAACAGAAAGAAAATGGACAATAGAATATTTGACTTTTTGCTCAGATGAATTAAAAAATGAACTTAATTACAACACAAAAACACAGAAAAGATCAACACTTTCCACAGAACGGTGTAGTAATTAAAAATGTATTCACATCCCTTCTATCAGTAATTGGTACATTCACACTTGCTTAGATCACACTTTTATCAGGGGTTTTTATGTTTTCTGCTGGGGAATTTCACCAGCTCTACCAAATTGCTTTGTTTTCTTTTGTGAACTGATGTATTGAGTTCAAACCAAACATTTTGAATTGGATCGAGGTCTGGGGCATTTATCTTCCCGCGTCATCTTCCAGCCGAGATAGACTTCAGCGGTCCTGAACTAATTCATGAAGGACACTCTAGTTGAAACTCGTTTGATGAACTTTGTGTCGATTGTTTTTTTTTTTTTATAGCCATTTGCTAATTAGCTAACTTGTGAATAGTTATTTTTTTACTATTTCTTCAAAAATTACAAGAAACAAAAAACAAACCATTACATAAACATAAAAATAACAGCAACTGACATAAAAAGAGCTCCAGTATACCTTGGTTGGTCGTTTTACACTAGCCTGCCTAATCTCCACAATACTCGCCCACTGTCTGGAAGCCCCGATAAGAAAGGATGCCGCACATGCTGGAACTACGACGAAAAATAAAATATTCTACGATAATTTTAAAGATTCTTTAGTCTTGTTTTTGTTACATTTAAACGAGGGTGTGATTAAATATGGAGGGTATTGTAAACGCATTTAGTTTTACGTAGAATTCATATTCACAATCAAGTGTGGGATGACTAATCCTTCTGTCATTACACAACATGTGATTTTACACACTGCATAAATTTAACACTGATTAATGCCTCTTTAAAAACAACGCAAAACGACAGGCATGTTTGTAAAATTTGCCTGGTAGTGCTTTCATTATAACTGTTTTAATGTTCCTGTTTTATATATCTGTTTTAAGTGTATTGTAGGCAATAAAAAACCCCGTTACACACACGAAAGCTGCGTCGTCGCATTGATTTTGCGTTCATGTTTTATTATTATCTCATATATTCAAACTAGTTATGTCCATGCAACTGTAAAAACCCAGTTTCATTAGACTGCAATGTTTAGTCTTGCCGCTGGGGCGCACTGTTCGACTTTATTGGTGACCAACGTTTCCGGTATCACATAATATACACATATCACACCTTATTGTCCTGTTTTACAAGTACTTTTTTATGTTATTTTTACAATTAAATAGTTTTAATCAAAAAAAATATTTTGAATCGACATACATATAGCCTATGGTAAGGTTACAGGCAATTGTTTTGAAATTGATAACAAGGTTAGAGTCATGTGCTTTTAAAAAATAAATCTTTTTGTATTGCACTGTAGAGAATAATGATGGATTTCTTATAGAATGCAGTGGATGCAAAACGTAACTATAGCTAGACTACATCTATGGTTATTTCATTTAACACGGTGTGGCAAAGCCAAAGGCAGCCAGCTAATTCTTAGAAAAGGAGAATATAAGTGTTTCAGTGGTTAAACCACGAGCCGTCCCCAAAAGGAGTGTGCTGGACAACACTCACTGCGTGTGTGTGTGTGTGTGTGTGTATGTGCAGGCATGTGTGTGTGCACATCCGTGTATGCATGTGAATCTGTGTGTGTGTGTGTGTGTGTGTGTGTGTGTTTATTTGTGCATGTGAATCTGTCTTCGTGTGTGCTTCTGTGTGTGTGTGCATGCAAATCTGTCTTTGTGTGTGTGTGTGTGTAAGCGCGCTCATCATCCTTGCAATGTTAGATGTTAGGTCTGCGTCTGCATATGGCTCTGAGATGACATACGGCAGCTAAAATAGCCAAACATGTGTTATGGGTAGCTCAGGGTGAGGTTCGGGTCAGGTCCGTGTGTGCTTTGGCCCACTTTGGTTGGCCTTTGCAACCCACTGGTAATGATCTAGTTGCCTCTCCGTTAATGTCGGGTATTGCTTAATGTTTTCTGCACTGCTGTATGTTAATAGTGTGGCTTGGACGAGTTGAAGTCTGGGCCATCAGGATATAGGTGAACTGAGCAAGAGGCATGATCTGACCTGAATTTCCTCAATACATTTATGCACGTTTATGCACAACAATAATAATAAAATACTTTTTTGAACATGTTTAGCCTTTGGATGAAGAGCTGAATCCATAGGACGCTAAATATGCTATTTGTGTTCTGGGAAAAAGTCTCATGTCGCACTGGGGTGGGGGGTGGGGCACTGGGGTGGAGGGTGAGGGAAACGATACAGCAGTGAAGCATGTCTCACGTAACGCTAGTTGGTTGTATTGAATGTTGTTTGATACAGCATTTCCTGTCCTGTGCACTTCCTGTTCATTTTATGGCATGTTCTTTAAAAAGCAGGGATCAAACTATTAATATCAGCTATCTAATTCAAACATTTCATCCTTCATCCTTTTTAATAAGTAAAGTAACTTTAAAGCTTCAGTCCGCTGCAGTAGTGCTGTGGCCAGCTGGTTCAATTTACATGACTATAGAACCCAGAGCTGAAAAATCAATTGAAGTTATAAAGAACTGGACACATTCCGTTTCATCTTTAGTGTGGGAATGCGTTGTCTTCACTGTGCTGGTGATTAACACCTCGAGGATGAGTTTGTACTCCTTGATACACACACGTCCATTGAGGCCTTTTGGAATAACTGGAAATATTGATTCCTTAACAAAGTGGAGCCCCTGGGGCTCGGCATCTCACATTGCCCAAGCGGGTTCCTGCGGAGGCCAGAATAAAATCCTGTCCCCTGTGGGCTGTGGGTGTTGATGTGGGGGTGGAGTATTGACTGACGGTTTTGTGTTCCGGCGGTCTGATTGACGGGATTAGCCCGCCCGTTGCTGATAAACAGTGAGAAAGCGCTAGGGTTGAAATTCACACGTGCGACCGGTGGTGACACAGACAGGGCCAGCGAGGGGCCCAGCTGTTGGGCCTTGTGCCTGCGCAGGTGGTGTCTGAGAGGCCCGAGCGTAGCTGCTGACTCAGCCATGCAGGACGGATTCAGAAGGAGAGAAATGGGGAGGGCGGCACTGGTACGTGTGCACACGTATGGTGTGGTGTGGCTGACCTCTTCTGAGTTTCAGGCTGCGGTTGAACCAATATTGATCACATACTCCCATAGGGCAGGACCTATGGCCTGCAGAAGAAGGAGGCTCCCTTTCGGCGTGCCGAGCGCATTTTCTTTTAGAATGGAATCCTCCCGTTTTCCCTGAGGCCAAACCACAACGCTTTGTCATGTGAAGTACGTGGCATCAGGGAAGGTAGTGTGATTTCATTTAATTGGTTTCACATTTACCAGTTAGGCTTACTGTTTTAGCTTAGTTGTGTTTAAAACGAATATCAGGTTGAGTTTTATCTGCAGGGTATCATACCATGTGAATATTTTATGCTATGATGTGAGGGCTCTTATGTCACAGATCTGTCACGCCTCTGATGTTTCTACTAGAACAAACCAGAACATGTCTGAGCCGAGGTAGGTTTCCTCGAAGCAAAGCCCTCCTGAGTTTTGGTCTCATTTTCTCACTGGTTTTGGGAGATCAAAGTCCACCCTTGCGTCTTATCTCTTTTCTCTTTGGTTTAGGGTGCAGAAGCTCTCCTCTGTTGTGCACCTGCAGATGTGTACCGTGGTCCATACTGTGGTTTATCACCTGCAACTCGACACACAAAAAAAGTACTAATCTTCTGTGTGATGGGGGTTTGAAACCGACAGACAGAGACATGACTAGTGAACATGTCTTGAAACTTGAAAAAGGGGGGGGGGGGGGGCTTGGTTAGCAGAAGCAGGGTACAGGGTATAGTAATACATGATATTGTCCAAACCCCGGGGTAGCAACACTTAATGCAGTTTAACTTCATTTCACTTCAGTCGAATGAGATACAAAAAAAGGTTTGGTTAGTCTGCTTCTAAACTAAAATCTAAACAAAATTCCAACAGTGTGAGGTGCAGGTAATGGCAGATTTGGTGAAGTTCTTAACAGTCATGTGAATTTGGAATGAATTTGTATCTGTGGCTATTCTCCACTACAAGGCATGACTGTGCCTGTACACCATACAGCTGTGCCTTCCTGCCAGAGTGAAAGGTCCTGCCTTCTGCGACATTCGGAAAGCCCTTGTTCACGGCTGTCTGAGTGACACTTCCGCACGGCACGGTGGGTGACAGTAGGGGCTGGGTGAGATGATGCTCAATAAGCCCGTTATTGCGTTTGTGGAGCTTGCTGCCTGCTGTGAAGATGCCTTCAGGGCTTCCAGCCAGGGAGCTGTTAGAGTTACGGGACACCAGATGTCCTTTATGTTTACAGTCACATACGGAGCACGTCCGCTTTTGGTTGGGCACAGTGCAAGCACAGCCGCGCTTTTCACCGCGGAAAGGCGGAAGGGGAAAAGGGGAAGCTTGCGTAATCTCCTCGCCCCCGCGCTTCTGACATGGGGACAGCCCAGCCTGTTTCCTGCCGAGAGCAGGAAACTCCAAAGTGAAGGCCCCTGAGTCTGGTCCTGTGTTCCCGGGACTCACGTTACAGGGCTAGACCTCCCAGGCTCAGCTTTCTGATGAGTCACGAAAAGAGAGAACACAAAGAGCAGGGCGGCCAGAACGGCGGGAACAAATACACAAATACAGGAGTACAGCAAGCCAGAGGTGTTGCCACCCAGTAACCGGGATTCAGGCAGTGAAGAGCAACAGACCCAAGCCGATGCCTGGAGCTGTCGGTAATTAGCAGATGCTGAATGAAACTGTCAGTAATTAGCTGATGCTGAATGAAACTGTCAGTAATTAGCTGATTCTTGATGCAACCGTCAATAATTAGCTCATTCTCAATGCAACCTAAGCAGTGGTCTTAGTGTAAGAGTGGCAGTACGTACTCAGGAGCTGCCAACGTTTCTCCCTGGTGACATGCCACTCTGCTTTTTAGGCAGAGTTCTGCTCGTCTTTGCCATTGTCAAATGCTAAAGTGAAAGCAAGGCCACTTCAGAAACAAGCGTGGTGCAGACACACAAACGGCAACTATTCTAAAAGGGTCATTATCACAAGCTGTTTGGCAGGTGTTGGAAATAGGAAACACAGAGGAATCTGTTTTTCTCTTTTCTTTTGGGCCCCACCACCTACACATGTCCCTCTTCCCTTCACAGAAATATAAAAGCAGAACATTACCTACAAATCAAAGAACATTCTCTGTTCTCTAAATGTGTGTAAACACAGCTATCGTGCACCTCCTAAAGCCCATCCCCACTTGCCCGGGTGAGTCAGTCCCATGCAAACAGAGGGAAACATGCGTAGTAAATCAACTGTAGGTCATGTGGGGTTGGTCACATGACCGGGATTCGCCACTCTCCCTCTCCCTCACTTTCCCACCAGACACACTGCGACAGACCATGACACACTGCGACACACTGCAACAGACCGCAACACATCATGACAGACCACGACCGACTGCGACAGACCATGACAGACCTCAACACATCATGACAGACCGCAACCCACTGCGACAGACCATGACAGACCGCTACACACTGCGACAGTCCGTGACACATCATGACACAACGCGACACACTACGACACAACGTGACACACCCCGACACACCCCGTCAGACCGAGACACACTGCAACACATCATGACACACTGCGACAGACCATGACAGACCGCGACCCACTGTGACAGACCATGACAGACCGCGACGCACTGCGACAGACCATGACAGACCGCGACACACTGTGACAGACCATGACAGACTGTGACTCACTGCGACAGACCGCAACACACTGTGACACACCGTGAAACACCATGACACACCGTGACAGACCATGACACACCGTGACACACCGTGACAGACTGCGTCCGGCCACGTCCTTGTTCAACCGTGCTCGGTAAAAAACATAAATTATTTATCTTTTCTTCCAGGTTTTTTCAAAATCTAAAATAGTGGTTCACCTTGAATGAACCGTGAATGTCAAGTGCTTGTTTCTCAAACAGAAACAGAGAAGGAAACACCACGCGTAAGTCAGAGTTTTCCGTGGTATTAGTCACAGCTCTTATTACTCAGTGCCAATCAATAGAGAAACCTCTCTTTCGGGTATTGAAGAGAGATACCGTAACTGATGGCGCTTGTGAAATGACACAAACAGGCAAGGCACACTTGGCAGCAATATGAGTGCAGGCGGATTGAGAGAACGGAAACCGAAAGCATTCCAGACAGAAGGCGTTATTTCAGAAGACGTTTTCCTTCTGCACCTCAGCAATGAAGAACAAGCAGGCTTGTTTATCACAGACACTAAATAAGCAATATCTGATATCAGAGTAAACACGCCAGAATGGAAACCGTTTCTTAAAGTAATACCTGAAGAGAAAAACACTGGGACAAGGTCACATTATTAGTAAGGGAGCAAAGGATAGATCAATATTTACAGCTGCATATTTGATAACCAGTTCGTGTTGTATACCCTGTCTGCCTGGGTTCTGAACCTGCAGCCTTCTGGTAAGACAAAATGCACCGTAACCACTACGCCACCCCCTGTCTATTTAATTGGCATAACCGTTCTTGATCATTAGTAGTATTGAAAAAAACGTATAATCACTCTGCTGAAATGCCAATAGATGCATCTATTCAATCTACTAAACCTAAAGCTATTTTTCAGAGAATTATTGAGAATTATTATTTACTAAATTTATGACATACTTCACATAAAATGTATGTTCAAAATATCTGCATTATGGGTAATGTAAAGTTAATCTATGTACTCACAATTACAGTGCATTCTTACTTTTAATGTTTTATTTTTAGTAGTCTGTTTCTCTGTGTTGAAAAATATTTTTAAATGATAAAAACAATGTATTTTTCTTTCTGGAAGAAAGAAAAATCATGTTTTGTTCATTTGATATGTATAATTTTTTTGTAAGGCTTGGTACCGGAGTAGGCGACAGCAAACTTGAAAATGACATTTATTAGTCATATTAAGACGTAGTATTACACCGATTGTTTGGAAATGAGTAGACTTTTCTACATCATAAAGTTCTCCGTTTGTGGCCCTTCATTTTCTTTGAAACCAATGAGTGGTATTTTCTGGTAGACAAAATTATGATAAATACAGCAGTACACTGTTAATGTAATATTATAGGTGCAGGGTAGATTAGATAGACAGACAGTAACAGTAATACAGTATCAAAAACCAGTGCAGAGTAGGGCAGGAGACACTGTTTCAGTGCATCACAAACCCATGCAGAGAACTGCAGGAGACACTGTTTCAGTGCATCACAAACCAGTTACACAAGGAGGTGTCAAAGAAATGAACATTGATTAATCAAAACTCTTCAAATGACCTTCTGAGCTTACAATGACTTACCAAGGGCCATTTCCACAGCTTCCAGAGATATTCAAAATCACTAATCACTGGATACACTGTCCCTAGCTGGGGAACTAGTTGAATAGAACTGTCACAGAAGGTTAATTGTTAACAGCAGAGCCTCAGCTCGTCTTTGAACTGGCAACGTTGTGGTTGGAACGTGTCTTGGTGTTAGAATAAGAAGGTTTAATTTTCCTGGGGCAAGTGCCACACTTCTCTCTGGCAGTAACCGGAGGAGGAAGTTGCCTTAATCGGCGCATTCCTGCACATGGGCAGGCGTGATGTGCACCGTAGCGGGGAGACACTGCTGAGAGACAACCGAAGCTGCTGAGACCCTGGGTTTCCTTCTCCTCTCCCACTCCCACACTGTGCTGCCTGGGAACTCAAGCTAAAGGGACTGTTTGTTTTGGAAAGAACGTTTCTTTCCCAGAGTTTCACAGCGCTCTCTCTCACTGGCCTGAGGCCCATTATTCTGTTTCTGTGAGTAATATTTTTAGTGTTATCATATGGAACCGACAACGCTGTCCTCAGTGCTATCCTCCATGCTATCCTCCGTGCTATACTCTGCGCTGTCTCTCACTGGCCTGAGACCCATTATTCTATTTCTGTGAGTAATAGTCTTAGCTTTAACACTGGGTACCGACAAAGGTTTATTTCTGCTTGCTATCAAGATTACTGGAGGTTGTAATGCATGGTTATGTTACAGCGGCTGCATTTGACCTGTCACTTCCTCCATGAAACGTCAAGATTCTCAGAAATTGAAAATGGGAAATGATCTTTCAAGATTTTGGTTTGCAGTCGACGTGAATCCCATATGTAGCCTGGGGCTGTACTTTCCACACGCGTCCTGGCAGCTAAATCCACAACTATGTTGGATCTCAAAGACAGGAAGCGTAGGTGTCATCCACCTGTGGGACACCTGTTTTGCTCTCGAACCCTGAAGCGGTGCAAGAAACCTGACGCAGGTCTAACCATGAGTGTGTGTTTGGCAGATCTGTGGACATCTGTCCTGCTCTGAGCCAGGCAGCATCCACTGCTCCCACCCCCTACCCTCCCAGGGGGGCGGACAGAGGCCTTGAGAACTTGACCGGGCATCAGTGGAGATATGCGAAACATGCTTCGACAGGAAGGGGTGGTTTGGTGAGTCAGCACTGTGTGAACAACGTTCCATTAGCTCTTAGCTGCTTTTTTCCTCTGAGTCATTTGGATATCTGTAGCCCTGTTGAGGGCGGGGGATACCATGTGGGACATTAAACAACGTGTGTGGGAAGGTAATGGATTTCAGAAACAGAAGATTGAAACTGGTTGCCTTGCAGCAGTGTCTACTTGTTCTTCATGTGTTGCACATCAGAGAAGGGCTGAAGATCAAGGGCTCTTGGTAAGCCAGTGCCGGATTGGAGGCATTTCAGTCTTAAATACTATATGATGTTGTTCATGGTGCGGTGTTAGTAGAGGTTGGGTATGGGGTAAAACGAGATTCTGCTGGCGTAGCTTCCTGAATCAGTGCTTCTGTTTACTGGTAGAACTTTGGTTTGTCTTTATATTTGCCAGTTGAAACTGGAATGCTCACAAGTGGAATGTCTCACCTGACTGTCGTGGGATGTTTGCCGGTGTGTTCGGTTAAGGCAAAATGCACTTGGTGCCAACAGAACTGAGTGAGCATCAACAGTAGGATGATGAAAAACCTCTCTATTGCATTCGCAAAGGTAGTTTAATCTACAAAACGTGCAACATGATGTATACACCAAAAAAGGCTACTATCAAGCCAATATTTCAGCTGCGGCTTTTGATGTTTACAGTGTGATGCTACTCGGAGTTGTTTCGATGATGCATATTGGAAACGTACAGTAATGTGTACTTAACGCCACAGTTCTTCTTAAATGACCAAATCAGCCAAACACCAGCCTTACTTGTGGCCCAAACAACAGCAGTGGTCAAATGAATGTGGTGGTTTGGTATTCTGTCCTATACGGTCAGTGATGCGATATTGGTGGAACAAAACATTAACAGCATTATCCACGAAGCCTCATTGGTCTTGTGCCAATGAAGCCACCCAGGATAGCTTCAATCAAGTGTTCTTTGCAAAAACTAACATAAACTACCCCCAGCAGAACAATGTTGTTCAGACATGCATTGGTGTTCAACGTCTTGATATCAAGGGATAATAAAAGTGTGAAAACGGAGCTAAAGTTGGAGATTAAGACTAAGCTTGGTGATATAAATTAAGGCAGCTGAATACTAGATTAGGAATGGAAAAACACTGCTGTTTTATTTTGAAATTTTACATTTCTAATTCCTCCAAACCCAACTGGGGAACCACGTCTTCAGTCACAGCCTGTCCACAAGATTAGCCTAGTGCGCCAGAGTCTTCAGCGCAAGGGACAAGTTCAAAACTTGTCTTCACTCCGTTAACCAGAGCTGAATCCAGCTCAGTAAGATCTGCTTTATACAGACCAATGCCCTTCTCCGCAGAGACTTTGGAGAGGTAGAATATGAGTCACATTGAGGAGCAGGGATTTGTGTGGCTGAGTTGGCTCTTTAACTGGAAACCCATCTGTTGTGTGAATGGACAATGAAAAGGTATGTAGATGCCACTGCAGTAGAGTCCCGGACTTTCCAACAGAACAAGCTGAAGAGGGGAGGGGGGTGACTGAAGCTGAGCACGTTGCTTCAGAACCAGTTTGGAATGGTGTATGCAAATTATGTCACATGTAGCTCGGAATGCTCCTCTGAACTGGTTCAGCTACTGAGGAAACGCATAGTGACATAATGCAGATATGCCTAAAAAATCTACAGGAGTACAGCAGCCCAGAGACACTCTCAGCAGAAACTGCATATCCCGGCAGAAACTGTTTTAAGTTTTAGCAAACCACAGCAACCACTTAGAATTCAGTAATTCAGTCAACTAGCATGTTTACTGGTGCTTTACGATGGAACATGTATTGTCAGACGATGTATTACATTGAAATATCTGGAAAATTGAAACATTAGGCTATACAATTCTGATAGGATATCTAACACATGAATAGCTTTCTTCTCTTGAATAACAAACAGAAAATATGTGTGAAATTACATATTTTTTACTGTTTACAACACAAGCGGATACGCACCTTAAGATGCACTTTCTCAGTTTGTCTTTAGGTAGATTCTTGAATGTGGCACTCAAAAGAGGTCCTTTCAGTTAATAAAATCGAGAGTAAATGAGAGATGGTATATTTGTGTGTGTGTGTATAGATTTATGATTTAGTGAGTGTATATACATATATGTTTCAGTGCATGTATATAGATATGTGGTTCTGTGTGTGTGTATATATAGACATATGGTTCTGTGTGTGTGTTTATATAAATATATGGTTCTATGTGTGTATAGATATGTGGTTCTGTGTGTGTATATAGATATATGGTTCTGTGCGTGTGTGTGTGTGTATAGATATGTGGTTCTGTGTGTGTGTGTGTGTGTGTGTGTATATATATAAGGTTCTGTGTGTGTGTAGATATATGGTTCTGTGTGTATGGATATGTGGTTTTGTGTGTTTATTTAGATATATGGTTTTGTGTGTGTGTGTATAGATATATGGTTCTGTGTGTGTGTGTGTGTGTGTGTGTGTGTGTAGATATATGGTTCTGTGTGTGTGTGTGTGTATATAGACATGGTTCTGTGTGTGGGTGTGTGTGTATAGATATACGGTTCTGTGTGTGTGTATACATATATGGTTCTGTGTGTATGGAAATCTGGTTTTGTGTGTTTATTTATAGATATGGTTCTATGTGTGTGTGTGGATAGATATATGGTTCTGTGTGTGTATGGATAGATATATTGTTCTGTGTATATAGATATGTGGTTTTGTGTGTGTGTGTGGATAGATATGTGGTTCTGTGTGTGTATATAGATATGTGGTTCTGTGTGTGTATATAGATATATGGTTTTGTGTGTGTGTGGATAGATATGTGGTTCTGTGTGTGTATATAGATAT
>JAOYSI010068082.1:0-33495 GCA_025775065.1 Hiodon alosoides
ATATGAACCATGCACAGGAAGAGAAATTAGATACGGACCGATTTCAACCTTCATGCAGAAAACATTTAACTTAACCAAATTGTGTACAGCAAAGTGAGCGTCCATCCAAATGGAATCAAGTCTACATATTTTATTAAAATATTATTTAATAATGATCTCCCTTCAGATGTGCTGCTGCCCACTATGAGTGGGAGTTCCTGGGCAAAGTGGCACAGTTTTTGAAGCTCTGCCAGTGGGTGTGTGGGAGGAGGTCCATCATTTTAGCTGCATGTTAAACAGCGACCCCTGCAGCAATTTACCATATGAGCTGCATAGACTGCAGTGTGTAACATCCAAACATATCTGTTAGATATAACCTAAACCAGGAAAGGACACTGCCTATTATACCAACAGTGCTTCCAGGCTTATTCAAAGGCTACTGGGGGTCAATAAAGTCAAAGGCAGCTCTCATTTCCAGAAACACAAGTAAGCTCCTTGTAAAAAATAAATTTATGGATGTCTATTCATGACTGGAAACCCATGAAAGCTTATTAATTATACTTGATTACTAAATTGAAGTGGTTAGGTACTAAAATACAAGCTCATTTGAACAGAGACGATTCCATTTTTAAAAGCTATATTGTTCATAGCAAATCTCTGCCATCCACTATGGTAATCTGTTATAACGTATTTTCAGACGGGGGACCAGAATTTCCATTTACTCTGGGTCTGCACTTGACACGAAAAACAAAGAACTTTTTTTTGTTCTGTATTTCTCAATGTTGGAACTGTTGACAGCCCCTGCATCAATATTTCAATCTCTAGATTAGTGGATATGTAGCGTGGCTTCAATTCATGTGAAGCAATCGTGTTCCAAATAACTTTCCTATGCTTGATCAGCTCGTCTTCTCGAAGACATTTCTAACTTATGAACACACAACCACCATGGCAATGTATGACATCCACTTTAAGCAACAAGGCCAACAACTAAAGGCAAAAATAGCATTTATTAAAGCTCCTAATGTAAATGAGTTCAGAAACCAGGGCCTTCATTAAAATATCTCACAGTGTGACACAGACTGGAATTGGGCTGGCCAAAGGACAAGACCAGAGAGAGGTAAAAACCAGAGAGGGAGAATTCCAGAGATAATCATTTACTTTTTTAAATGCAGTTTTATTTTTATTTTTAAAGGCAAACCCCTCGGCTGAACCTTCCTAGCTCTGTTATATGTTGTTTTGGGATTGCGCCGGATCAGTCTCCCAGCAGGATTAGAGTGAGGAGAGGCTTCTGTTCGCTTAGAGAGGTGCCACAAGATAGGTTTAAGGGGAGTTTTGCAGTGTGTTGCTAATTGTACATTTAATTATGAACTGAACAAGAGTGCGGTGATTCCTGCATAAATTTAAGTTAAGCTTATGTATACATATAGACTGTTACCCTATCCATAGTGTGTAAGGGAGGCAGGTGTGTATTACGTAAGATTTGTGCAAATTTATCTTTGTGGGGCGTTGCTTCTGAGAGAAGTTAGGCTTCTATGCGTAGTTTGAAGTGCGGAATGTGTAGGGTTAATGTTTGAAAATAATTTATACTCCAGAAATGTATTGACTGAAATGTATTGACTGAAATGTATTGACTGAAATGTATTGAAATGAACAAGAGCCAGAAACCCAGCAGCCTTTTGTAGAGCAATGTTGACTAGACGCTCCCATGAGAAGGTTATACGCATAGAGTGCGCCGCTCTGATTTTATCGTGAATTATGCAGCTGGTTTGTGTCAGAGACATCTGGAAACAGGCGATTAACTTGTTTGCAAGGTAATCCCATTCAGCTCCCTCTTGCCTTGACAGCACAGACAATGAATATTCGTCTCTGTCCTAGCTGTCATCCTGGGAAGACTGCCGTTTTGTGAGGCACAGAAAATGGCAAACAAAATCACTTTTTGCTCAGAATTGAGTAATCCTGATCTATTGCTTTAGAAAAAAGCTTTGAGGGAAATGTTGAGGAAGAATATTAGAACTATTCCTTTATTCAATATTAGTTAATTACATTGAAATATGCTTGTAAATTTAAATTTAAATTTAATTTGGTGGGAGCAGCACAGTGGCTCAGTGGTTAACATTGGTGCCTGAAATATCCAGGGTCCTGGGTTGTAATCCAGCTCAGTTCACTGTATACTGTAGATAACACAGTTCTCCCAGTGTTTGCACAGGTTTCCTCCAGGTTTTAACAGTTTCATTCCGCCGTCCAAACATTTAATGAATGAGTGGATCAGTGACTGTGTGAGTGTGTGGCTATGTCTGTCTGTATGACTCCTACCCTGCAATAGGCTGGTGTCCCATGCTCTATGTCTGCTGGGTTAGACTCTGGTGCCTTAAGAACCCTGAACTGGATAAGTGGTTATGGGAAATTCATTAATTGATTAAATGAGGTGACATGGATTAAAATCACACTAATGGTAAACATGAAAATCTGAAACTGGAAGCAGATACGCACTTGGTCTTTTTCTATTACAGTTATAATTATAATAAGTGAATAATTCTCTTTAATTTTCTTTCTCCAGGAATTTATACATCATTGCAGATCAATAACGTCCAAGATACAGTTCCCTGGCGGTTTATAAAGTGTATCCCACAAGTCTTCTCAGAACAGCAGTTAATAACACCAGCTGCTATCACAACGGTAATTCTACTGTAGACAAGGGCTTATGGGATTTTTAAAAGTTCAAGACTTTAGCACCTTTTCCCCCCTTACGTAGCATGTAGTTAAGGTGTCAACGCATATGCAGAAAGGTTAAGCTTATAAAACACTGAGAGGGTTTTCAAGCCAATTGTATTACTAAAATATTGTGAATCACTTGTGAATCACTCGTTGCTTAATTTGTTTTATGTGGCCTGGAAACTTCTTCCGCAGATACAGTATTCAGTATGGAACTGAAATTCAACTGAAAAGACGTAGTGTACTGTAATATTTCTCAAGGAGAACAAAAAAGAAAGATTTTAAAAAGAAATGCGTGACATAAAAGTGTGATTGTCTGTTTCTATGACCACCTGGACCTTACTGTGCAGACTCATGAGGAACCGAGGGACTGTTTTTCAGTGGGTCTCTGAGAGCAATACGCCCCACCTATCGCCTTGTATTTGAAGTGTCCGACCCGCAACATAACGGTGACATACCAAATGTATAGTTATAATAACAAAGTAAACTTAAATAAGATGCTCCACCTGAAGTGTATTGCAGAATCCAGGCCTCCCAGGAAGACTTGTATGTGAAAACCTGCACAACCCTTAGCAAGCCAGATTTTATGGTGTACAGTTTTTAATAAGACAAATGCCTCTGGCCTATTCCTAGGTATATTCGTGTTCATTTTTGGAAATAATCTCTCCTAGCATGGCACCAGAGAAATTGTACCACCCTCCTGTCATCTTTGGCGGAAGTGCCTTTACATTTTCCCGGGGAAAAAGCATAATCATATTTGTTTCTTTGGTTTGTTTCTTACACAGTAGAAAAAGGACCACACAGCTCTCTCCAAAGTATGATGGAGAGGTTTGGTATGTTACACAACAAATTAAATTGTCTGATTCTCGTCTGTGTTTATGTCCATTAAAATTTACTTCACCCTGTCCTATTTCTCTTTGCCTTTCATGTGTGAGGGCATTTCAAAGACCCATGCTGACAAATGTTGACAGACACCAACCCTGGCGGTGTTACGCCATTTAGCTATGTGCATGCTAGCGGCACCTCTGACCATGCACGAAATCCCTTGACATTAAAGAAAGCCTTTGATTTGTACTGTGGATTGAAAGAAAAAGACCTGTCTTTGAAATCCAAGAAGAAAAGCTTATTCCCAGACTGCAACATTAATTCATATTTTTATTCACATTTTTGGAGTTATTGTTGCGAGACCCTTAAGTATAAGAAGGAACACAATCACCATGTTGACAAATAAGTAATATTTTTGAAATACTTCTGTATTTTTAAAAATGAAAAAAACGTTACGTAAACAGTGTAATCAGAATACGATACGCATTTGCCTGCACCCACACATGTCCGGGACGTTCCACAAAGAATATTGGTTTAACGCTTTTGTTTATAAAGTACAGACAGAGAATATGATGGGACTCTCTGAAATAGTGTTGCTATTTTTTCCAAATTTTCACACAGTTGGGACTATGATTTGCTGCTTTATTAAAGAATTGGCCATCCCTATGTTGTGAAACATCTCCAGAGACGTATACACCATAGACAGTTTTTTTTAAGATTTGGTGATTTTACATTTACTTATGTTTGTTTTGAGTTAGGTATTGTACTTAAGTATTGTTTGCTATTTTTTTAAAGACATTGATTTGCAGGTCTTTTTATAATGTTATCTTTTAGTGAACAGAGGAAGCTGAAGACCTTCAATGACCTTAATACAGAATAAAAAAACAAGCTGACCACTTAACCAATAACTAACCCCTCAGCAGGTAAGCAACCAAGGTTATTTGACATGACGGTAGGACGAGGAGCCAAACGTACATCACAGGTGACTGTAGGCAAGCTAATTATTTAATTTATGAGGGTCTTCCATCATTCTCTGGCTTTTAAGGACTAGGTAACCAATTGGCAGGCTCTCTGTAAGGTCATATTCTGAATAACTGTGAGAACAAGAATCCTGACAGGATGGACCTACGGCACTCATTTCCTTGCATAAGGAAGATGTCCATCAAGCTAAACACTGGCCTACCCGCCTCTGCAGCTTGTGCAGATTTGTTGCTCACTGCAGGACGAGCCAGGATTGACAGTACCAAGTTCACAGAGTAAAGAAAGTTGTTTGAGTATGAATGTCAGTTTGGTCCGGCTTTGCACTGTTGTTATTCTACAGAGAGTCTACTTCTACATACTTAATGGTAGAAGATGGCAGCTCAATTTTGCAACTGGTTCTGGAATATAGTGAATAAAATCACCATACTTTTGACTTGTTTTGCATAACTACAAAAAGTAATGTTGGATGCAAAATTAAGATTAGTTACGGAAATAACGTCCCTGAACAAAGGTGGGGGGGGGGGGGGGGGCAAAAAAAGTCAGTATCTGTTGTATCCACAAGCTGCATTACGTACTACAATGCATCTCCTCCTCATGGACTGCTCCAGATTTGCCAATTCTTGCTTTGAGACGTTACCCCACTCTTCCACCAAGGCACATGCAAGTTCCTGGACATTTCTGGGGGGAATGGTCCTAGCCCTCACCCTCTGATCCAACAGGTCCCAGATGTGCTCAATGGGACTGAGATCTGGGCTCTTTGCTGGCCATGGCAGAACACTGACATTCCTGTCTTACAAGTCTTGCCCTCCACCTCCAAATCGATCCTGCTCCAGAGTACAGGCCTAGGTGTAGCGCTCATTCCTTTGACGATAAACCTGAGTCCGACCATCACCCCTGGTGAGAAAAAAACCGCGATTCGTCAGTGAAGAGCACTTTTTGCCAGTCCTGTCTGGTCCAGCGAAGGCGGGTTTGAGCCCATAGCCGACGTTGTTGCCGGTGATGTCTGGTCAGGACCTGCCTTACAACAGGGCTACAAGCCCTTAGTCCAACCTCTCTCAGCCTATTGTGGACAGTCTGAGCAGTGATGGAGGGATTTTTTTTCCCCTTCCTTGGACCACTTTTGATAGGTACTGACCACTGCAGACCAGGAACACCCCACAAGAGCTGCAGTTTTGGAGATGTTCTGACCCAGTCGTCTAGCCATCACAATTTGGCCTTCGGCAGTGTTGCTCAAATGCTTGCCCATTTTTCCAACATATCAACTTTGATGACAAAATGTTCATTTGCTGTCTAATATATCCCACCCACTGATGCCATGATAACGAGATTATCAGTGTTATTCACTTCACCTGTCAGTGGTCATAATGTTATGGCTGGTGTGTATATATATACGTGTGTTTATTCTGCTTCTGTTTTCTGGCTGGAAGGGGTGCGAATTAGGGCCAAAGCTGCTGTGTTTGGTCATTTTTCCCTCATTTCACGCTCCAATTTCAAGGACTGCCTTGAAAAGTATTGAAAAGTCAATTAAGCCATTCTGACCAGCATTCCCGATGGCTATAAATCATCTCTTGGAGTTGCTGATCAACACAGCCATGGTGCAGGCAGATAAACATCTAATAAACACTGAGGTAGATGGTATAATTTAGAAGGTAGTTACAAAGCAAATAGCTGATAAGTATGAAAAATGCTTGGCCCTCAGGTTATATATCAGACAATAATCACAGGTTGCTAAAGCAATCACACTTCCCGTCCCAGCCTTGGACCACAACAGAAGACAGATATACATGGATAAACCAAGTCACATAGATGTCACATGCGGTGAATCCAAGCATTACATTCTTTAGACAGGCTACAATACCCCCACTGAGCATCATAAAAAAAAAAGGGTTGGAACCCAACAGCTCTAATCTTCATCGATGAAATTCATCTTTGTTATGCGTAAAACATACTTTGAACATTCTTATCCGGAGTGAAAGGTTGAGTAAGGTTGAATTTATTACAAATCTACAACTTTCTTGTTTCAAATTTAAACGCTAACGGTTCAATGGAATGTTCAGTAAAGCAAAGGTACCTTAGTATTAAAATGATTGCATTATTGTAATTATCATAAGTATTGTAGACAAATTATAGAGCATGCATGCAAAATTATCAGTGATACTTCCGAAAGTGTTTTCAGCCAGGTAGATCTCAACAACAACTGTCTACATTTTCTCCTGGTTTTAAGTCACAGCTTCTACATTAACCAAACTTATTTTAAGGCCTTGTAACATGTAGATTAATACAATTATTAATCTGCATTATTAAGACTGACTTAAATAGCTTGCAGTTCATTAAACCAATATGAGATAGAGATGTAGCTGCCCTTTCAAGTATCTAATGTTGAAGTATATGGGCCCCCTGACTGCCTAACAAACTCTCTGCTCAGCCACTGATAACTCCAGGGCAGATTACCGACACGGCTGAATTTAGATCGAGAACAAAGATTTTTTTCTATTATGTTTACTATGTCATGGTCTGGTTATGATGAAAAGAAAAATAACATTTTTCATAACTTGTTTTTTCATAAATTGTTAATTGCAACCTTTTTTTATAAGGCCAATGCAGTAAGCAGAGCTTAGAGCTAACCATACATCAATGTAAGTGAAAATGTGTTGTATTTTCCACAGAGACCCGACATTAACTGACATAAAACTAATTTATTAAACATTGTTTTTTCTCAGCTCTCTGAAATATATTTAGTATATATTTTCATAGTTCGGTAGCTGGCAGCGTTGTACAACAGACCCAACCCCTTTTGAGTGGAATGTCCCAGCTGTAGTTGGTCTGAGGCCTTGGTCTTGTAGAGAACAGGAAAAGTGGAAAACATCCACTTTGAGGTATCACATAATTGCCATCGTCATCATTAAACGTAAAGGAAACAATATGCATTATTAAAGAATTACAGTGGACAGTGGTTTGTGTTGGTCCCTGATGCTTTCTTTTGGGCCCAAAAAGATGGTTGTTTGTTTTTGCAGTATCCAGACAGTATTTCCAAAACATCTGCAACGGAAGTAGAGTGGGTTCAACTTTCTGCTGACCGTCACGTTTTCAGAGGACTGGTGCTGAGCATCAGCTGTGTGCCACCAGTCCCACTGAACAGTTTTTGTCTGAGCTTGCAAGAGCGGTAAGAACCATTACCGATGCCGACGGTGTCTGCCCCTCAGAACAGCTGATAAGATCACAAAAAATTCCCGTGTCATGAATGTTTCGTTCCACCATTGAAAATATTTCTGAGCACTGCTGTGCAGTTTTGGGGTAGCAGCTCCTCTCACGGGGGAAATTTAATTTAGGTACAGCGGAGCTTAATCAGATAAGATCTCTTATGTTATTAATTATTCTTTCATTATCAAATTAGTCTCATTTAAAAAAATGATCAATTTATTTGTATAAAACGCTTTACACATGTTTCCATGTCACAAAGACGCTTTACATATAGAAAAATACAATATGTTGGAGGTTGAAGGCAGAAACTCTTGGAATAGTGGTAAGACTGATCAATATTTAAATTGACACAGACAAAATGGTAAAAAAAAAAAATTGTAATAATTTCACATAATAATTGTTGCTGACTTAGCACATGCCAAAGGATTACAAAATCGAATCATTGACTACAACTGGTCTCACGGCTCCGACCAGAATTTGCGTCGACCAGAATTTGTCTTTTCTTTTTCTTGTAAGCAGGTAAAAGCTGCTTACAATTTCGTAGGATCCCCGGTAGTCCTAACTCACAAGCCGCAATCAATGGCCTTTCAGGTGGCGTGCTTCGAATGCAGTTTGGGGAAGCGCTGAAAGAAAGTGTTTCTTGTCTATCCTTAGCGCCAAGCCTTAGAAGACCGTGGTGGGAGAGTGTGTTACTCTATCCCTTCTTTAGAGCTCAGACGCAGCCAGGTCAGAAAAGAGTGGAAATGTCTGTTCTCTGCTTTGAAGTGACAATGTGGTTAATGACCTGCTAAAGGCTCTTTTTGACTTGGCTGGCTAGGGGGTGGTGGCTGAGGATGTCATTCCCTGGTGCCGAAGAAAGGGAAACGTAGTTTGTTTGGACTGTGCATGTTCCCGACAGCAGAGAGAGTTATGGGCTATGCCTCTGTAACCTGCATACAAATAAAACCAAAACCTTTCAGACTGTGTCATCTATTTCACTTGCCTCTTTTCTTTTTTACTTACAAAAGTCCTGCTTTATTCGTCTTTCACGGACTGGCTAGCATTTGTAATCTGATGTTCATTCCCATGAATCCCTGGATCTTCTACTGGATGAAGGGTCTTCCCCGCTCAAGTGGAAGGGATTTATTTACTATTTGTGTGTGATTATTGAAAAGAGAGTTTCTTTTCTCTACTTATACACTCCTGAAGATAAGTTTAATAGTAACCACAAAAATGACAGCCCAGCCTTATCAGATCAATGTGCGATTCAGTTTGGTGAGTATTTAGTATTTCTCTCATTCCCATGCTTCATAAGGTTTTGCATAAAACGCACGCCCGGCGATGCCAGTAGGGGTCACCTGCCGTCACGAGAGGAAGCGTCAGCACCTGGACAGCGCCTTTCAGCACCCCCCCTCCACATTCAAGCGTGGACAGCTCCGAGGGGCTCATTATTCAATCAGGCATCCACTTACCCTGGGAAAGAGGAACAGCTGCAAGCCGTTCCCCTAATTGGCTACTTCCCTACAAAAGGGCCCTGCAGGGCTCAGTAGGGGAGAAGAGTCTCCAACTCTACTGACTGATGCTGCTGGCTTGCTATAGCTTATAGATTCTGAGGAGGAAGATCCTTATGGCTGACCAACGGACCCCAGCCCTCCTTATCATCCCCTGAACACCTTCGCCTGACTTCCAGCTGCAGGGAAGCCCTGAGGGGATTTTGGTTTTGCTGTAGCCACCCCGTGCTTTAGTTTTGTGCTTTTGTTTGTGTAAATGCCTCTGCCCTTGAGCTCTGGTGGTTTGCCTCGTCTGTGCCACGCCCCCGTAGCTCAGTGTTATTATATATATATTTTATATAATATTGTTGGTTGAACTGCACGTATCCTGTAATTTGCTCATTTGTTTTCAAGTACAATAAGATAATCATTAGCCAAATGGGCTCCCGTCAAATTCTTCCCAAAGAATGTAGGCCATACTGTTACAATTCTCAAATAAAACCATTAGGCACCGATCACAATAATCCCTGGGATATAGTGTGGTTTAAAATGCATTAAGTATTCAAACAATGGGGCATTATCAACAAAAATAAGATAATATAATGAGGCATAATTGGAATTTGGTTTTCTTTGATTGCATTTCACAGTGATATTCAGCCACAGTGTGTGTGTGTAGTGTGTGTCAAATAATTCCAGCTAATATTATCTCCATGTTTGGCACCACAGTCTACCATTTAAAGTTCTGACATGTCAGAAAATATCGACGCACTGCTAGTTTTACAGTTGCAATCTAGAAGTCATTAAGCAATGGAAATATTTTAAAAGCTGCTCATTTTATAGCATATGATTGTTAATTTTACAATAGATAATGAAGGTGATGTCATTGAAAGTTGAAAACTCTCTGTTGGAATGGGGGGACCAAATGTGTATCTTGGTGGGGGGACTCCAAAACTTAAAAATGCTAATGTTCCGTGATTCTATCAAGTAAATAGTTTTATATTGATTGTTTTCCTTACAAAGGATAACAACACACTGAGAACTTAATGGTTCAAACCAGTCACTGTTTCCTGCATTCACAGAGGCACTCGTGAAAAGACAGGGAAGGAGAAAAAGACAAAGAAAGAATAAAGCAGACAAATATAAGGTGCTTTATTAGGCAGCCAATGCTGTTTTCAATTTCAGAAAGAGCAGAAATCATGGCAGCCTTCATGGGAAGAAGCTAGAGCTGACAAGGCTTTCAAGCGCTCCACCTCCACAACATGCTTTAAAGCCCCATCATTCTTATTACTCTGTGCTCTGACAAGAGACAGCTATTCCTGAAAATGAGGATCATGCATATTTATGCCTGCATATTTCTTGCTAATACCCTGGTCATATGGGTTGTTTGATTTCCACTACCACCATCACCACCTCCCACCACCATCGCCGCCGCCGCCACCACCACAATTGGTATTTACCTTGGCAGACAAATAAAGCAGAAAAAAAAACCCAATACAATCTTGACCGGATAGTGAAGAGCGTGGACATTTGTATATCTTTTTTAATGGAATTCATTTGGTATGTTTTTTTAAACATGCAGTTGACCACACCTCTCACCTACTTCACCTTCACTCTAATTTATCAAACATAATTTTCACTTGCACGTTCATCCTAAATTCCCGAAGATAAACTGGGGTGGTGCTGTAATGGAATAATGAAGATTGTGATGATATTTGCTGATATGCAACATGTATATAATAATAAAAAATATATAATATATAACTGCTACTGTAAAAAAAAGAAGTATTTTGTTGTTTGCAACAATCTTGTATTATTAACAATCAATATTATTATTATTAAACCTTGATGGCATATAGCAAGGTAAAACTTTAGTAGGAAAGCGGTAAATTGATTGAATCTCCAGCACTCAACAGGATAGCTAGTAAAAACCACAAACGTTCGGCCACAGAAATTCTCACAGAACTGAATCTACACCTCCATGACCCAGTCTCAACAAAAACTGTTGTGAGCTTTGATATTTCTGGTAGGGCTGAAATTCATAAACTGCTTGTAACTAAGGCCAATGCCCAGCAATTCCTAACTTGGTGTTATGCACAAAAACAGGCAGTAAAACCAGACTGTAATTATAAGTGTTTTTCCTACATCTGGATGGGTTTATGTATGGATAAAACCAAAGATAACCTTCAATCCACACTGCCTGTCCCCAACTGTTAAACATGGTGGTAAATCTGTTGTGATATGGGCAGCTTTCTTGTGGGAGTCGTTGGGTCCGATTATTACTCTGCATAGTAGAAGTACAGCCAAGTAATACAAAGTCATTTTAGGCACCACTAGAAAAAGTTAAACAGTAAACTTGGATGAGAGAATTGCAAAGCGGATTGAAGCTGTTCTCAAGGCAAAGGGCGGCCCTGCACCATATTAGTTTATGTAACTAACTATTTTATTATTATTATTATTATTATTGTCTATTCATTGTATTTCTCTCTTTTTATAAAATGATCTGTCAGTAACTGATGAGCACAACTGGCCTAAAAGATGTGAACAACATTACAATGGAACAGCGCTGCCCAAGATTGATGGGTAGTGCATTTCCCACACCTTGCGGTACTCACACAGCTTCTTTGATTTCTTCAAATATGGCCCTGATTTGGATTCCATCGCTGTAGGTCGCTGGTTGGCCAACTTGCCTTATTACATTGATGCCTGCAGGCGCAGGTTCTAGGATCAGATTTTCTATTTATCATTGGCAATCCAATTGTGTTATTGGAACAATGAGCGTCCCGTTCATTTATGTTACGGGATAGAGCATGACTGCTCGTAAATCAGGACTGTACCAGTTTAGCCAGGAATCATCCTGGTTACAAAGCATGTGGTGAAATATATCGGAAAATTTGGCCTTTGTTGTCTGGCTATTTATAATCCTTGTCCCTGACTAATTTTCCCCACTATTCAATCTTCTCGGATTCTTACAGGCTGTTCCTTAGCTTGATTTGATTGCTTTGCAGTTTTGTATAGCATTATGCAAGTGCAGTGCACCGGCAGTGATTTGTTCAATTTGTCTGTTCACCCTACCAAAGGAGTTCCTGACTCCCTATGAGAATTATGAAAGGATATAAGTAGGAAATAATAATAGGCTGAGAAGTAATCCTTTGCTCTAGTTGTATGTAAAATGGAATCTTGCTGTTTATCAAATGGGGTTTTCTATAGACTAATAATAACAGTTTGAAATATTCAAATTTAAGTTACACAACATTTTAAGAGATTTAGAGAAAAATATATAATCAGAATATAAATATGTAATATAAATATTCTAAAATAAATATTTAGCCTAATTACATATATTTTAACCTATATTGGTGTCAAAATAACGTTTTTGAATTAGCTAAAATATTTCAAATTCTCTAAAAAATATTATTTTTATAACTTATATCATAATTGATAAAAGACGGATTGATGGACTGATTGACTATAAATGTATAACTTCAGATTTGTTTAAATATAAAGCAAACTGAACGCGCCTGATCAGTTTATTTGGGATGGAACAAAAAATAAAATAAAAACCACTTTGTTTTTAAAATGGGGTTGAATTATTCCTGCGTTCATACCAATCTCATCATCATAATATGAGCTATAATAGTTATTAAGGGCTGATGGAACAATCTCCATGGGTCTGCACCCTAATGAGAAGTCATGGTGGGGACCGCTTCATTAGAAAGCACTTTGGAGGATTTCAGGGCAGCGGGTCTACGACAATCAGGAATGGCAGAGTGCTGTTATTACAAAATGTACAGTTTCCATAATTCTGCCTGCTCCCACAATTAACTGTTTTGCTGACAGAGCAAGCAACATATTATTTACTCATACACATTTAAATCTGGGGGGTTGTGTTTTGCAAAAATAGTGGAAAACATGTCCCAAGGTAGCTTTTTAGTGCCAATGCGTCATTATATTGCTCTGGGATGAGCAGGGTTAATTAACAACAGCCAAAAAAAGGATAACCTAATACACGCTCTAGGTGTGTGTCAAGACCCCCTCCCCGTTTGACTGACAGCTACTCATTAGCTGGACAGTCATGGCCTAGAAATGCCAATACACAGATAGATTCATTGGCATTCCAAACATCACTTTACAATATTGAACCACATGTTTCTGACCAACTAGTATGTTTAACATTGCTATAATCACACACCGTAGGTCATAACTGAATTTGTAAAAAAAAAAAACTACAGCGCATCATGCCACAAAAATGCATTACACTAAAATAACATATACAGATATGTGTGTATTACATTTCTGCATAAAAATGTGTGCTAATCAAATTTTGCCAGCTCTCATCCACTTTTGGCAGACCATTGGGCTGTGCCTCTTCAACTTAAGCCCATTAGAGGAGAACTGGCTTAAAATCAGTACATTTCAGCTGTCAGCGGCATTCAACCAACACAAGTGAAGCTATTTATTTTTATTTTTTAATGATAAAGCCTTTTCCATTTTTCAAACACCAGCACAATAAGCAACATGAAAATCAGATTTGCTTTAATTGCAGTCATGTAAGATGGTGGTTTTCTAATGGCATACTAACTCTTTAGTTGTTTATCTTATAAGTATTTTGGATAGCTTAGAAATTGTTGTGGATTGTATTCGTTTAAAAAAAATTACAAGAAATTTCAGAATTGCACTTTTAAATCTGTGCTATAGCTGATATTTTCTATGGCCAAAGAAGGGCCTTTGCTTTCATAGGGCTTGTTTCATACGTGCTCATTGAATTTCCATCTAAGAGCTGCCTCATTTTCCCTTTCTTTCTTGCTCTCACGATACAACTTGGTCACAGGGAATATTCACACAAATCTGCCTGGGATGACTGGGATGATCATTGTGGATGCTGGATAATCGTGCAGATGTCTGCATTGCTGGGCCAAGATTGGCCCAAGAGCAAATAGGAGATTAAGAGGCAAAGCATTTATAATACCGCAGTTTTGGTTTTTCTGTGGATCCAGTTCTGGCTGTACATTACTGGCACATTTTATTTTATTTTTTCATTTTGTTGCTTTCGTGTTTTTATGAAACAGAAATAGGGCATACTTGACGTTTTCAGTTTAATTTCAGAATTATTCTGATTAATTTCATCCATACATACAGGCTCAGCAACAGCAAAATATGCTTTAGACCATTAATAATCACAATTTCTGCAGGAATCATCCTGTTGCCCAGGAGTGAGTGTGGGGTTAGCATATTGTTTCCAACGATTCTATTACATTAGTGTTTAGGAATGTGTTCATGCAGTGCACAATTTATACTTCTGGACATTTGAGTGGGGATATGGAAAAGTTTGAATGAACAATGTATGTGAATGTATAGAAGTGGAATGTCAATTTACACATAACTAGGGGATATCTCCTTCTGATTTATATTTAAATGCTCTAAAAACGCTTGGTTTTTGAGGCATAAAAGTAAAACTTTAAACAGACAACTTTATTCATGATCCTTAATTGAGTCCAGAAATCCGTTATAGTTTTATAACATAGAAATGTTTTACAAAATGTTTCTGTTTGTCCATTTCCATTGAAAGCAATATGCAGAGAGGATAATCTAGTAACATACTTCACAGCTTTTCAGCAGGGCTAGAAGAGAGAGGGTGATCTGTACAAACATAAACAGTGTTTCCTGCTTTATGTTTTGAAATATTTTTTTTTATGAACCAGTGTAAACACACGTGCTAATACATGTACGTGCATGCTTAAATGTTCAGTATCTTAGGAGAAAAAAAATTATAATAATAATGAAATGGAGAAACCATTAAAAATGAAAACAAAATGTTTGAATGAACAGGGAAGCTGTGATATAGGACTGATTGCTGTGGTAAATAAGCATGAATTGCCCCCGAGGCTGTATCAACTTTAGATAAGCGCACAAAGTAGAAGTAAAAGCTGCGAGACACAGTCCTAGAAAAAAATTTCAATTTAAATGAATCTCCTCCCTCTTCTCTACTTAGTGATGCTTACTGGAAAATCTTAGCAGAGCCAGTCAATACAAAATAATATACAATATCAATCAATGCGGCCAGCAGAAGCTCACATTATCTACATCAAAATACTTACAAAGGAATATTGTCATTATAGTCGGAGAAGTACACTAATAAATCAATACAATTTTAATTGCCATCAATGTTACTTTTTTTATGCAAGGGAAAAAAGTATTGTTCTTTTGCAATTAAATATTCATACAATATGATATTTGTTTAATTTAGGTACTTTGTTGGACAGTCACAAGGGGGAAAAAAACCTTTCTAGAGAAAACTCATTGGAGATATCCCATTGCATTTTCAAATTGTTTCACATATAATTTGATGACTTTCTTTATTTCGATCTTTCAGAGCAGACAGAGGTTAGTTTATATCTGAGGCTTGTATATATATATATATATATATATATATGATGTATAGAAAACTCAAACAACAATTTAAATGTCTGCACCATCAAAAAAAGTAAAGCAACACAAACACAACAGATAATATATCTCTGACAAAGCAGAAGGCATAGCAAATTCAAGTCCATATACAGTTTGCAATGTGCAAATCTCAAATATGCAATTTCCTTCTAAAGGTATTCCATGTCCAATCTGGAGATGATGCAGCTGTTTATTATTTTGTCTTTCTAACAGGAAGGCAATGGAGGGACTCACAGACAAGTCATCTCAGCCTTTATCATGACATGAGTGGTCAGTTTAAGATTAATGCATGTCTGAGCTCAAAGAATAAGCTGCCAAAATGACATTTCCTGGGCAAACGGTTTCTAGATTAATCATTTGGATAGAGTAACCTCTCCAACATCAGTGTCCCGCAGCTGGTGACACTATGATCCCGACTAAATCAAACCCCTATCATGCTCATGATAATGACATTTGCGATAAGCTTTGCTATTTTTTTTTTATCTCAATTCATTCATCCCAGAACCATATCAAACTTTTCTAAGTCCACGAAAGAGATGGACACAGATATTGTATGTTTTGAAAGCAATTGTAGGAGGGCTCAAGACAGCAGCTGTCAACCTATCACAGCTTACGTTCCCGACAAGCAAGAATAAGGCAGAACGTCTCGCAAAATCAATAGAACTGGCATCAGCAATTCTAATCCCGGCGAACACATTTTTATGTGTATTTTACGTTTATATGTTCATATGCTGTTTCACAATACTCACTACACATGACGCTCTTCATGGACACGCTGAAGAACGTCAAGCCCACCTGCACCGGTGGGAGTCAAGGTGATTGACATTCTATTTAAACACTGTGTCGTCACTTAGCAGGGGCCTGGGTTTTGGAGTGTGAAGAAGTTAGAGTGAGGAGACCAAAAAATATGTGGATACTGCTGGTGAGCATCATTATTATAATTATATATAATATAATTATAGTTATTATAGTTTCTTGTGTTTTTGTTAAATTCTTTTATGCAAAAAATAAACAGTGGTCGCTCGGACCATCCTCTTGAGCCAGGCATACATGGTGTAAAGAGACCAGGACTTTCCCAGCAAATACCTTTTATTTTCACCAGAGTATAGGACATATAGTTCTATTTATATATATATATATATATATCTCACTGGATAATGCAATGTTGTGAAGTACACACATGCATTCATTATGCAAGCACACATTGAGGGGTCATATTGTAGGGCCCTACCTAATCTATCTAAGCAGAAACACATTTTTTAGGAGAACAAATGGTCTCTCTACAACACCACATAAAGACAAACATCAGAAGAATACGAGGCTCTCCAGGACCATTATGGGTCCATGCCCTGTGCAGTAGAGCTCATTCTGAGTGTGCACATATATATCAGTGAAGAGATTTCTAGATGTTGCCCTCGCAAACCTTGCGTACATTAGTAACCATTGAGCAAAGCTATCTGCTAAGCACAAATGTCAAATGCGAAGTGATCAATTTCACATTTATGCATCTTTTAAGAGTGAAATTAAACAATAAATTACTTCGAAAAATAATACATTTGAATCCAAAAAAATCTCTGTGCAATGGAATTGTTTACTTTTACAATTTCATAAAAATGTATCAGATAACTATAAGGCTTTCCCACGGACCACCAGTGTTCCATAGACTGCTCTACAGGCTGCAGGTCCATAATAGAGGTTATAGGTTATAATGTCATTGTTAAGGCACAGGCGGAAGTTACACTACTTATCCAATGTTGGAGAATTTGAAACTACTTTCTAATGTTGTTCTGCAATGCAGAGAGCACCAGTTTCGCACACCACAAGGGATCTTACATTCATTCATTCCTAATCACTTTGAGAAACAAATAAATAACAATTTCATAATATCATTGATAAAAATGTGACGGTACATTAGAAAAGTAATATAAAAACTGTAATAAAGAAGGAGGTATGGTTTCTCTCTGTAAAGTTGTCTACACACATCGAAAACATTAGAGATAATATATTTACACGCTTATATAAACACCATCACTGCAGATCTGGCAGATCTCATTATGTTTTAGGATTAGCCTGTCAGAATTGATTGAAAACAGAATAAATTTAAACCCATTACACAGGAATATGTAGTACATCATATTTACAATTTTCCTCATGAATCTGAGAGTTATTTATCCCCTTCGCTGCATGTTATCGTACCTTGTCTAATTGGAAAAATAATCGAGAATACATTAAAATTTTACTTATTATTTAAAAAGGTTTCTTGTAATATTTGTGCAAATAAAATAATCCTCTCTTTATGCTATCAATCTGTGTTTGATATTTGTTGGTATTCTGCTTCATTGGGTAGGCCTAATGTTACCTTCGTTGGGACCATTTATTTTCTCTCTAAATTTTGACTAAAAGCGGACGTGTCTTATGTTGTTGAAATCTTCTCCATCAGTAAAGTATTCAATTACATTATTTTTAAAGTGTGAACAGTTTTTAAGTTTTTACTGGTTTATGTGTGATTGAGATGTCGCTTAATATAGATTCATGAATAATAATTGTGAGATGGGGTGGTAGAGAGAGAGAGAGAGAGAGAGAGAGAGAGAGAGAGAGAGAGAGAGAGAGAGAGAGATCCTAACACCAATCTTAAACACTTTTCTGTACCGATGTTAGTCTGCTGCTATCATATGCATTTTGTGATCTGCTTTCTTCTAACTAATGATATTTTTTTCCTCTGTATTTTCAGGAACGAATTTGTGCATATATATTCCAGAGGAACATGCTGCAGTATGCAATAAAACGTTAACATTGTAAATGAGCAGTCATGACTTTTTATTGCGGATAATCAAACCTATATTATCGCTAAATGGATGAATACATGTTGTGCAATCTTATTTAGTGCGCATGAATATCCTTCCAACTCAAAGCCTTGAGCTGGTATCCACTAGGTGGTGCTCAACAATTTACTGATCTGTGAATCATATAGACCAATTAGTTTAATTCTTGGAGGCAGGTGGAAGAACACTGCATTTTCTGACGGCAGTCTTATCGACGATGCACATGTGATTCCGCTAGTTGTAGCCGTGATCGATGAGACGCACGAGCGACTGATAGCGTAGTAGAGGTGTAACAATGGACCCCTTTGGAATCTGTAAGGTGACCCTTGGGGGATGCTCAAATCAGAGCTGAAATGGAGCAAGCTAAGAATTTCCACAGCCAGTTAAAATTAGATTTCTCTGTGCTGCCATCAAAGCCCAGAGGGCTTATGTAATCATTTTAAGCAAATATCCGATCTTATTATCCATCAATATTTTCCTCCTTATTACACATGCCAGTTCTAGTTTTCTGCAAATCACATTTCAAGGATATCATTTAATTTGAGAATTAAACATTCGTCTGTGCATGTTCTCAGTGCATGTTTCAGTTTTTCAATCGAAAGAGTATATTTTGGGTAGTGGTGTAATAGCCTGCCTGACCGATGCAAAGTCCTCAAGAAATATAAAAGGCAGCCGAGGAGCCTGCATTAAACCCATGTCTGGGGTGAAGACACAAAATATAAATTACATTCAAAACACATTGCTATATGCATTATGGCTATAACGACCCAGGAGTTGTACACTCAAGAGACAGATTTATAGACATAGAAGTTTTATAGAATGGGTATGTGCTTTCTCCATACATGATAAAAATGTACAGTTTTTCATTATTAAAATTCTTTAAAAAGTAAAACTAAATGGATTTCTCCTTCAGTAAGATATTATGGCAAATGATTAGATGGGAGAAATTGAAACGGCCTCTTTTTAGGTTTAAATATTTTCCATTGGCACGGAACGGTGTCGTTTTAGCCTCGCTATTTTTCGGCAAAACACTATCAACTCTCATTAAAAATGAATGCACAGTAGCTACATTATGATAACAGAAAAATAAAAGACGGCAGATACAAAACTCATTCGACTTCAGTAATGAGCAAACATACGGGAGGTTGCACGTGCATTTCATGGCACACACCGAACAAAGGCGGAGCAAAACAACTTAATTCTTCGGACCAAGCTAAAGCATTTACATTACATTTAATGCTGAGCTTAAAAGTTGAAAAGACACTCCAAACCCCGTCAGTTTGTGATGTGTTCTGTTAGCCAAGAAATATATACTTCGAGTCACAAGTCATGTGAAATGCCTTATTCCTGGTAAGATATTTGGAATACAGCCTTATAATCAAATTCCAAAAAAGACATGGAATGTCTAGCTATTTAACTGAATATTCATGGACTGTACAGTTGTAGCTCGTGCACATGTTTTGACGTGTTTAACATTAGCATTAATTAACATAAAGTGCGTTGATACAAAGTCTTCAACATGGCAAGGAGAAGCTCTCACTTCTGGAGCAAAGAAGAAACCTTTATGGTTAATGTATTAAAGATGTATGTATTTGCATAATAACAGTGTGACACGTGGTTCGGAATAATCAGGAGCGCGTCGGGGTGTGGGGTTCCGGAATTGTGACAGAATGAAGCAGGGGCTCATTTAGCCCACAGCTCCGTTCTCTGGACCGGGTCTTAACTCGCTTTTTGGTGAGGTTCGTTAATGGACAGGCCAGCTCGGCGAAGTCGGTAATAACCAACATCCCCGACATGCCCTGTTACCTCAAACAGTCCGTAGCACTGCGCCAAGTTCGTTTCGCTGTTGCATTGTCTCTTCTGGGCTTTGAGCAAGTGATCGTGGGCTAGTCGTCCCAGTGAGTGCAGTTTTGCAAACAAGTCCATCACGTATAAAATCGTGTTTTTACTGGGGCTCGGCCCTTCCTCCCAAGTTTCCTTTATATGGTCTAGTATGCCCTGCGGCTGGCAGTCACGTAACAAATGGGGAAAACCGTGTGGAGGTTTAGGAACCTCCTGCACCACAAACAACAACGGATAGATTTGATCCCAGTTTTGCTTGTCGTCTCGTATATAATTAAACAACATGTTTTTTAAAGATCCGAATAAACCGCTCCACCAACCCATTGTTTTGAGGTTGTTAGACAGGTTCTACAATGGTGCCGGACATAAAGTAAAGAAAACCAACCAGGGAACAGGGCAAGTAAGGCTTCCGCAACAGTTTTTCGTGCTATTATCGAATTGACTGATGAGATCTATGCCAACTCTTGGAAGGGGGTCGCTATAAATGCAAACGGGCACAATGGGGATTTTGGGATGGACGAGTGGTTCACTTTTTGGCATTCAGGGCACTCTGCACACCACTGATGGATATCGTCTCAAATGTCCAGCCAGTAAAATTTGTCTCATACATCCTTAGGTTGCTGGCTATTGGATTACAGAGCGCCAACTCTAAACCAACACGCAGGTGGTGCATTGGTATAAGATATGTCACCGGCTGCTGCCGTCCATCAGGACCCCCTGACTCTATTCCAGGGGGAAGTCTGTCACCGTGGCAAAGGTAGGGAACAGTTTTTTTTATAGAGTCTAGTTAAGCTTTACCACAAGTTTATTTACATTTTACTGTAGTGAAGTAGTTTTTCCAAGGAATTTCTGAGGACTTTTTTTTTTTTTTTTACAATTTTGTTGGTTTTCAGCACTCTATGATACAGTTGTAGTTATACAGTACTGTGCAAAAGTCTTAGGTGCATGTAAAAAAATTCTGTAAATTGAATTTGCTTTCAAAACTGATGAAATGAAAAGCTTCTAAATATAAAACAAAAACTATAAAGGGCAGTAAACAGTAAAACCATTAAAAATAAATAAAAATAAAAAACACGAAAACAACCAAAAAATAAATTCAATATTTGGTGTGACCAACCTTTTCCTTAAATACTGCGTCAATTCTCTTAGGTAAACTGTAGTGCAGTTTCATAAGACAATAGGCAGGTAGATCTTGGAGAGCATCTTGGAGAACTTTCCACAGTTCTTCTACAGACTTTGTTCCAGTTGCTTCTGTCTGGCCAGGTAATCCCAGACAGCCTCAATGATGTTGAGATCAGGACTCTAAGTAGGCTTAACCGTTGCAGAACTCCTTGGTCTTCTTTCGGAAAAAGAGTGTTTGGAAATTAAAAATTTGTTTTTTTCTTCTTACACACTAGTGCAGAAGACAAAACATAAATATCAAAGACAAAATTTATGTTAAAAAAAAAGCTAGGGCTAGTGCCTAAGACTTTTGCACAGTACTGTATATCTGCACTAATCTGAAAGGTGAATCAGAAAAATAAATAAACAAGAAGTATAGTTAAGCATCACGACAGATATAGAAACAGTATAATGGATAAAGAGTAGAGAAAATAGAATCCACATCAACAATTGTTAATGGTCCCGCCAACCTGCTGGTAGAAAGCCTAAAAATGGTGAGTGTCTGAACAATATAAAGACAACAAAGCTTGCATAAGTGCATAATGTCGCCACTGGGTTTCAAGCAAATCCATAATGACTACAGCTTAAAAAAAACTGCATACAACAGTACTAACATGTAGGCAGGCTTTAAAGTACAAATGTTCCATGCCAAGGCTAAGAAAAGCTGATTGTATCCTGATGCAGGGCTGACTTAACCAGACTCCAAACTCGTATTTACTGCATATCGCATTTGCATGTAAATTAGAATATTAGCTGTGAGTTCCCTTTTACAAAACATGTAAACAGCATATTTGGAATACTACCATAATCACCATAATTGGAGTAGAATTGGTATGTAAGCTTTCACATTGAGATCACTTGGTCCTTGGTGTTGTGTTAGGTCTCTTCAAGAGCTTTATATATTGCTAATCTTCAGGGCATTGTTTATATTATTTTGGTGGCTTCAGAATTGTAACTTTTACTTTCTGACCTCATAAATGCTTCAAACTGCTTTCAAATTAATTTGAGGAAATGCAATTTCAACAATTGCTTCAGTCTGCACTCAGCCTGAGCACATGACTGTGCCTCATACCTGTTTGCTTGTAAAGAGGGTAAGCAGACCAGGGATTTCAAATCTTTAGGGTAAAGAAAGGCTTTGGAGCTTAGAAAAAGTTCAAAGGGACCAGGTTGCTTATTTTGAGATGATGATACTAAGACAGACGTCAATGGCCAGCCACACAAAGAAAGTAAAATCTCCCGTTCTTCTGAACGCTCTCCAGGCCTTTGTCACATTGCATTATGTGTGCAGAATGTAAGTTTCGGCAGCTGAGAGCTTCCACCTACTTTCACATTCCATACACAAAGGAGTGACACGTTGTACCACTTTGGTAAGAAGTCTCTTGGGAATGTTTGATAAATCTAACAAAGGGTTTCCCAGCTCGCCCCGTAAATGAAACACTGGTACGTGACCGTACTGATGGTTAAAAGATTGGTTTAATGCCAACTATGCAATAAATATTCACTGTAAACCTCTGCCAATACAATTCATTTCCAGTGTAACCTGAATTTGCAGGATTTGTTAGGGTCAATGACAATTATAACCCTTTTTTTGTTTGTTTTTAGAAGGGTTGAAAATACATTGCTTTCTAGTATTGTTCCATTCCCAGTGTTTCCATTTTCCATTTCCATTTTTCCATTTTAGCCATTTAGCAGACGCTCTTATCCAGAGCGACGTACAAAATTGCCGCAGTTCAGGGGTTAATGTGCAATAAGAAACGGAGCTACCTAAAGATGAATACTGTGAGAATGTATAAAGACTAATGCGACAAAAAATGCTACTTGACATCAATAAACATGCATGAATTATACATACACATTAAATGCATCACAATCAAAAACATAAACATGCATGATATAAGCAATCACATCAAGAGCATCCTAATGTAAGCACAAGCAACAACAATCACAATATTAGCATCCATATAGCGATCAGTTCCTTGGGGGGAACAAGACTGTGGTGTGAGGTTACCGACATGTTACCTAAAATAAATGGAATATATAAAAATGTACTGGAATTAAATACCTTGCAAAATAATCCACCCCCTTGCACAGTTTACAACACATATGCACAATACCTTTTAAGTTAATATGCCTGATTCATACCACCTACTCCACCCATGTGGAAAAATTACATAATTGAAACATGAAACACATCTTGAGGTGGATTTCCAGCATTGCACAGTTAACCGTCAGTTGCATATACCTGTGAGACCTGCTCACATCTCTGAGCCGAGGAGACGTGTTCTCAGAGCCATGTATGGCTCTGTATGTCCCGGGAATGGGTTAGAATGGGGTTAGTTTTCCAGCTAGGCACTGCCGAGATCAGGCTGTCCCTCCAAACTGAGTAGACAGGTAAGAAGGGAACTGGTTAAGGATACTACTGTGAGGAAAACATGGAGTTTGAGTTGTAGAGATCAATGGCTGGGATATCTATGAGTCAGCAATATCTTGGTCACTCACCATAAATGGATGATGTGACAGAATGGCAAGAACAAAGGAAAAATAATTAAACATTTCAAGGGGTTTAAGACATAAATTTACAATAAAACGTCAACAGAACTGCCAACACATGTTTACGTTTTTTCCTCTATTATATGTTTTATGCAGTTAATTAGTTCTAGACGTCTAATATGTCAAGGCTGCGTCGAGTTAATGACCAGGCTTATCCAATAATTCAGATTTCTTGCCTAAAGTCATCACTTTCTTTTCTCTTCTAGCCTCTCAGACACTTTCTGAAATATTCTTTTAGATGAATAAAGGAATACATTATTAGAGATATATTTTCGCATTGCAGCGTGGGAATGCAATCATGCAAAGAGAGAGTGTGGCCAGAGTGGTCCACTTCCGTCTGCAAATCAAGAGTGAATTCGGCCAAAGCCAGAACGCCTCTCAGCTTCAAACATGGAATGGATATTTTAAATGGTGAATCCCAAAACCTTGAATTTGGCGTGTCCTCCAGTTCCTTGGTGATGGGATATTGTGTTTTAATTGTTTACATCTCATATGAACCATCTATGAGAACGTCTGTTAATACTCTATATACTTACAGTATACTAAATACTTTGTATCCTCAAAAGTGTGTAAATCTTTTGAATCCATATCCTCTGTAACACCTGATCTATATGCAACAATTATGTAAATGGACAATATTTAGAGACACTTTATGTAAAGTGTTGCTTATTGCTTTGGTTGAAAATCCCTGAAAATCTGTTACATTTATAAAGTTAGAAAGATTTAAGCTCCTTGAAATTTGGTTTTGCATTTAATTTAAATTCTCTAGAGATTCCCTTAACAATCTAGGGATCTCATCCCCTAGAGATGTAATTTGTGAAAGCCTAGTGCTGCGTTTCGGGGAATAGAAAAAATACGAAATGGACTATTACTTAATCAGCACAGATGGGATAAGCAGCATTTCTCTTTTTAAAAATCATCTGAATTTTACCCAAACGCCAGTCAATCACAGATTTGTGAAATGTGTTATAAATTTTTTTTTTTTTTAATGTTATAGTAAAAAAATTGTGAAAATTGGAAAGGACAACATGACACAATGCTTTATTTTCATTTAACAACTGCCTTGGATTTAATCTGAATTGCATAAGCTTAGAAATAGCAACCTCGTGTTTATCAGGGTCTTTCCATGTGTGGCACATCTATTACTTTGCAGTGATAGGAGATTTTATCACCACTTTCTCCCTTGCCTGAATTTGCACCTTGAAAATTGGACATCCAAAAATACCCTGTCCTTCGTATCACTTCTAGGATGAGTAAAAAAATAAATGACCGGGGGATTCCACAGTTAATTCAACGTTCAACACTCAACCCAGCATGCGTGTAACGTTTGACCGTTTGATTAAAAACTCACCCTGTTCAGGGTGAGTGTGTCACGTATGTCATTTGTTCTCCTGAAGGGTGAGATCTGTAAGGAAGTCTAGCCCTTGTTATAAAGCTTGAACACTGCAGTAAATGATCTGTGGACCCGGACTCCCTTCCCAGCCCTCTCAGTGAGAAAGACAGAGGCTTCAGTGTGTCCTCGCTGCTTCTCCCACCACGTTTTTTTTTGTCACGCTTGGCTGGAGTCCAGTTCCTCTCCCCGGCCAGCCTGCATTCACAGCGCCTTTGGATGTAAATTCCTTGTGACACCTGCAGAGACAATGATATGTGGGTATGGGCAAACCGCTAGAAAACCGTATATTTCAATTTGTCTCCCCTATGACGATCCCGAAATGGTTTTCAACGCGTAAATCTCGGAAATCACCTGTATTTTGTTTAACCCCCAGCCCTCTTTAATATGTGCTTCCCATTTACGGCAACCTTTGTTAAGAGATTCACTCATGTCCGGGTTTTTGTGCCATTTTATTTCACCATGGCATGTATTTCAATTCATAATCGGGACAAAACACATCCAGTGCCTACATTAAAGGGACCATTAAATGCGTTTTTTGAAACATTCTTTTCCATACAGGAAGCCATTCTGAATAATTTCTTTTTCAGTATTTCCACCGCTCGATTCACAAGTTTTTCTCCCCAGGTTAACATTTTTCATATGTCTGATTTATCCCAGGTTAATGATCATGTCAGAGACTGTGCTTTCATTTTGCAGTCTTAATTATGCACATTTTACTACCATTGTCTCAGTTTTGGGATAACTTTACACTGCTGATAATGAGTTAATAGAGTATACTCATACTTCCTACATTAAAGACTTACCATATCTCTTCTCAGAGAAATGTTAAGATTAAAGTTTTGCACCTTTGGGGAGTCCTATTAAATCCTCTATATTGGGTTCATCATTAAATTCACAGAAAGTTTCCTTGTTAAAATATGGTAATGAGAACTTTAATCTGAAAATAAATGTGACAGCCGGAGAATTTAGTAATTGGATAACAGTCTATATTTCTCATCAGAGCATACTTATTGACAGAAACACTATGCCGTGTATGATATTAACACATTATACAATGAGGTGCTTTTCAAAAGTGAGGACCATTCATTTTACCCGTCACGCCTCTGTATTCATTTACTGGCTGTATTTCAGTCAGTGAAGCTGAAAATAGATACGCCCAGACATATGTCCTCATTACATCCTGGGTGATAATTTACTTTAAAAACGACCCGCTCTCCTCAGTTTATGGTTCTGTTTGTTTCTTCCGTGCAGAGAATTGGCTTCCAAATGAGCAAATACATCGGATCTCGCAATGTGAGCGCGAGGCTCATCTCATTCAGAGTCGCAATATCTGTAACAGACTCTTCGCCGTGCTCTGACATTCCTCGCTGTGCTTCATCAAGCGTCTGTCTTTTTTACCTAATGATTTCGTTTTCTATGTGGAGATCCCAGTTTACTGATAGACTCTACTTGCGCATACATGGCAGCTTGTTTATTTAAGATAGCACCACATAGCAATGATGCATATATTTTAGTCACAAGCATTCATCTGGGTGATTAAGAGGCATTTTAGGGCAGACAAAGATATAGACGCACACACACACACACACACACACACACACAAATGAATGATAACTAAGGCCAGATTTAGACATCATCATACTTCTAATGTCATGCTCAGTTGAATGTCTCCGATGAAAAATAACACCTATTAGTTTTTACAGCTTGTTAGTGTAAACAACACTCTATGGTATTTACTTCTGCTTTGCTAAGAAGTAAGAACCATTCATTGCTGGAATGGTATACTTTCAAGACCTCCAAGCTATGCACTAGCTATGAAGAAAAAACAGAATGGTGTGGCTACTGATCTGAAATCATGATGTTAAAAATGTAATCATGAGTTAGTTACTAATCAACTATCGTTGCTTGTTAGTTACAACATAAAATGTTGTATGAGTGTTCTTAACACAAAACGTTTGTTAAATAATGAGTAGAAACTGAAATTGAGTGCATTTAAAATAGTTAGATAAGCATGCACTATCCCTGGAATCAACAGAGATGTTTATCTTGACACCACGTCTCTCATTCACCTAAATATTTTCATCCACATAATTTAATATTTTTAAAAGATGTGGATTTAATTAAATTTGACATAGTCATGGTGACATTTCAACCCTATATGACCTGTATAACTGATGAAACAAGAAGATTGATAAAGGTACATCACAGATAAAGGCAATGGGATATGATGTTAAAGTCTATACAGCTATTACATCTCCAACGCATTGCATGTATTTATCTTCATCTTGGATCTATTGAATAAAACAAAAGCAGCATAGACAAGTCATCCACATAAGGAAAGACTATAATAAGATGTAATTACTGAGCCTTTTCTCGATAACCTATGAATACATTAACTTTTGCAAGAAAAGCTCAAATTTAACACATCAATGTACTTCTCTCCATGACTTACTGATCTGAAATGGTAAAAAATGTAATTCACTTGCCCCGAGGAAATGAACAATTCCTTAGGTCTGCGCTGATGAACTGAGTTCATTAAATTTGCCTTTGTGATGGAAATAGGCCAGACAAAGGCACCGTTCCGTAGTTCTGCTGCATCTGGCCAGGTTGCTGTTCACATGGTTAACTCAGTCTTCAAGTCCAAAGGTGAGGATAAATCTTATGAGCAGAATTTAATATTTAAACATTTTTCAGCGTGAAATAATCAACTCATTTGTTGCATTTCATCAGGAGAAGAGTCAAAGGCATATTTTATCCTGTGTCTTGGAGGCTTTTTCTAATGATTTTTCACTGCATGGAAATTGTAATGTTAACCTTATCAGGCTGTGCTTTTATTTCTGGTCCACCTCAGTCTGATTTAGTACTAGCTGGTCATGGGCTAACACTGAGACTCAGGGTGTCCTTTAATATAACCATCGTAACATGTGGGCTGAAACTCTCAGTGACTAATGTAGGCAAGTGTTACTTTTGTACAGCAAATCCCCCTATAATATAAATTTGCTGGTCGCAGATATGAACAAATTCTATGGAGTTGACTGAACAGCCTCCCCTGTATTGAGCACTGTGAGACTGCAGCAAAATATGTTCTCCAGGAAGGAAGTCATTTCCTGGAAAAGCACTGGCCTCGGAATATTTTTTTCTCAGAAAAACAATTGTTACTTTTTGAAAAAAGAAATTATGACTTCCAAAACAGCAATACGAACCCATTCTGGACTGTATAAAATGTAAACTTTTTAAAATCAATATTCTGTCTTTCTGAAATTTCTCTTGCGAAAATCTTATTAAATTTAGGACGTAAAACCCCCAGGCAACTTATGGAGAATCTACAGGATGCAGCATAAGTTTACTTAAGCCTTGAACTTTCACCTGTTAAATAAAACTTCAGGATTCCAGACCGTAGTTTCAAGTTAAAAACATATTTCTTTGCCTGATGCCTGAACCATCGATGTTTTGGTTTTAGAACTGAAGAAAATATGTTCTTCCTTACTATTGGGTATTGACAAAACAGACAAACTTCCATGCAAACGTTTGATTAGAATAACTATTTAATAATTTTATTAGACCCTTTATTGATAGTCTTACCCTAAAATTACACCTGTTTTAATAGCATGTTCTGGGACTAAAAGTAATTGAATAAGCAGAAAGTTATGCAGAGCATGAGGGAACACTACCACTTGATAGTAAGGCTAGAATTTGCCGGTATAGCTGTGGAATGAAGGAATTCTTTCTACTGATTATGTAGCCGTTACAAGTTTCTTTGTCTTTCCCCAGCTAAACTGACAGGGTACTTGGGATTCATTTAAACCTCAACATCTGTGTGCAATAACTTGGGGCTTGCTCCAGGGCACAGCAAACTAAACTATATCTCATTAGGTATGAATAATGGCATTGTGGAGATCTGCGTTGTCATGGTGTGAACAAGGCGCTGAAGGAAGGCAGAGGCCCCATGGAGCCAGAACTGGTTAAGGTCATTAGTAGTGGAAACGATTGCCTTCTCACTTACCTCTGGAGAGAAAAGATTTTGCCAGAACTTCTTTTGTCATGACCCGCACGTAACAAAATCTGGAAGATTTGTCAATCTAGAGGGATGGAGTATGCATTAAATCCAGAGATTACTGAACGAAATCCAGCACCGTTACTCCCCTTAACACCAAAACGTCCAACAGCTGTAAATTCTATAAATTAATTGATCTTTGTCCATTCTAGATTTTGACGGTTTTCAGATGAGTCCATTGGTACGGTTAGAGGCAATAGTTGAAATAGCCACAGCACAACGCCACAGTACCTGAGGGTAAAGGGAAGTTTGTTGCTTGTTTAAGCTGAACTGGAGTATTAGTGAGCGTGACTTTGGACCTTTGCTTGTTTAAGCTGAACTGGAGTATTAGTGAGCAGGACTTTGGACCTTTGCTTGTTTAAGCTGAACTGGAGTATTAGTGAGCGTGACTTTGGACCTTTGCTTGTTTCTTTTCCCTTTTGTACCTCTTCCTTGACATTAGAGAAAAAACATAAAATGTTTTCTTTAAAATGTCGATCCCAAAAGTACACCCAGGTTCTTGTTACGATATCTAGAATTTCCTAGCCAAAATGTTTCAATCCCTTAGCTTGTGTTAGTATCACCTGCAATGATTTATGGGACAACACGCAGATTTCATTGCATGATACAAAGTAGAACATGGGAGCAAAATTTTGGAACAAACTAAAAACCGCATTCAATATAATCAAACAAAATTAGTCATGAGTCAGATCTATATTTGATTTTTTCCAAACATATTTGGTTTTAATCGTCTTTAACATTGCGAGGAACAGTTAGGCCAGGAATGGCATAACATTGGAACGGCTAGTTCATTTGGGGACTTTGCCTTGTTTCAGACTGCATGTTTTAATCCACGGTTTCAAGCTGGCAATGCAAAATATATCTGTATTCACTTTTCTGTGTCAGAATATTTTTATTTCCTTCTATAACTGTGGCGAGAAATCCAGTCCAAATTATTTCCATACCTGCACTGCTTTCTTTTCAAAATATAAAATGGCCACCCAACCCAGAAGGATTTCATATAGTTTATATGAATATATAATAAAATAATAAATCACACTTCACTGCTTGTTTTAATGGGTTTTTTTTAAATGTCTAAACAAAGACAGGTTGAAAAGATGAACTATAATTGAATTGAATATCTTTCAAATGCTCTGTAGCTGCTACACGGATGTTTACCTGTAACCACTGTTGGCAGTGAAAGAATGCCAAGATGAGCTTGGCAGCTTAACTGTCTAGATGATTTTCAAAGGAGGGAGCAGTGTTGGCCCACGGTGTGCTGGGACTGCGTATGTGGCTGTGATCAGCCAGTGAGATTGGGGTGGGGAATTCTGGTCCCAGTGTTTTTGCATTGGACGTGTGAATGTATTATGTTAAGGTCACCGTGGACCTGTGATCTGTGAATGAATTCCCCCGTGAATGTTCAACTGGACTTCCGTGGACCGTAAATATTCCATCAACTGAGCTGCCCGAGAAGATGCTGCCGATTCCTAACTAAGCAAACTCAAGGGAACAAAACATGCCATTAAAACCCTATAGTTTAGAATTTTCAATTTTGTATTTTTTGATGCACAGCTGCTTATTCATATAAAATGAAATGGAATATTAAAATACATGCCCTCGGAGCGGAGGTGACCATGTTGCTAAAAGTGTTGCATAAAATATTGTATTATTATGGCACTCCAGTGAAAGTCATAGCCTAGCAAAGGACTTATGAAGGTATAATTCCAGCCATCCTGACCTCTAACACCACAGTGGACTTACAATTGCGATAGAAATTATGTTAATTATAAAAATGAGTCAATGAATCATGTGGTTAAATGGAGTTGGAGCTGGTTTGCAGCAAATTTAATCTGGAATGACTAAATTAGTTTAAAACTAAGTGTGTCCCTGCGATGAAGCTAGACAATACCAAAAGTATTTTTATGTAAATTGTTTTCTGGCCCACTTTTCAAACAACATTGCTTATTTTTGAGTGTAGCAAGTTAGGGTGCAGGAAATATTCTGTGCAGTAGGAATGCGTTGAGCTGTGTTTGAATCTGGTGTCTCTACCCAGTTAAATACACACGTTTCTCTCAATTTAGTCTCACCTGCAGAGGCGGAGTGTATTAATCTAATAAAGTCTCAAAGTGATTTATGAAGCGCTTACAAAAACTAAAGGTGTAGCAGTTCAATTCTGGCATTAAATCAATGGTAATGTATTGTGTTGTGCCAGAGGTCTTATTATTTCTGAAATAATGAACATACCGACTGGTGGTGTAGTGCTAAGGTGACAAGCTTGTAATGCTACTGGTTCAAGTCTCAACTAGGCTGTTGTATCCTTGAGCAAGGTACCTGATTTCGGGCTTTTAGAATGTAGAAATTGTAAGCTATGCAAGTCTCTTTGGATGAAATGTGCCAGCTAAGCAACTAAATTGTTAGGACTGGGGTTCTTTCTCAGCATGATTGGAAGTACAGATGCTCTGTTATTGGATTTGTGCCATTGTTTTGCATTATATTCATATGCAATGGTAACAGCACAGGGGCAGACATAAATTCCCGTGTTTGATAGTAGTGGGAAGACTTAACAAGAGCTCATAGCATTTCATCACTTGAGAGAATGAATGAGAGTGAAGTGTTAATGAGGAAATACAAGTGATGGCAATTCACCATCTGCCAATTCCTGGCTTCCAGACAAGGGCGTATCGGGGGTACTTAAAGTATGTTCTTGGATTGGTTATCCAGCCAAGTATAAAACAAACAATGATTAATGTAAATATGTCGATCGTCAATTTATTTCAACACAATAAATCAGCGTTAAACTAATGTCTTTCAGTGTTTACGTGCACTCCTTGCTCCAATGCAACGCAACGCGATACTAGGGACGAGAAGGCTTTGTATACTTTTTAGTTCATATTAAACTAGTAAAAACAATACTTGTATAATAAAACTTACGGAATTAAATCATTATAAATGTGTCCAACTCTGATTGATAATGCTGTATGTGGTGGTGTATATGTAAGACCATAATGGAGTAAATTTGGTTGTGTGGCTGTCTGCACTCCTCACCCCCGCCACAGTCGTAATTGCTGTTCAGTGTTACCGTGAGTCCCGCTGTTGCTTTTAATTTGTATTTCTGCACAGGATATTAGTTGTATATGATGTCAAGAAAATGTGCTTGTAGTCTAAAGGAACAGGCTGTCATTTATAATTTATGACAATGTATTTGTTTTTGTAGACATTAACAGACATATTATTGCACATTCCATCATTTTAAATTAAATTGTTGCTTGAGTCCCGGCACCTCTTTCATAACAAAACTAATGAACGGTCCTACATCAGCTCAAAAATGTTTTCCTCCCCTTGTAATGATTGACTGAATCGCTCCGTAAGGCTAGTCTGTGTATTTAGCAGTGCTGCTGCAAACCCCAGAGTTTATTTCCAGCCCACAACGTTTCTGGGATAATCACGTAACAGTTAATAGGTGACTTTTTCAAGCAAATCCACCAATATCTTTTGACCCACCCCCCTCCCCAAAATTGGCCCATAATCGATTCCAGTGCACACCCCTGCCTCTAAATATGGGTTTGTAGAAAACCAGAGCTGGGACGATAAATCTTTACAGAAATCTAACTAAACTCAGCAGAACAATGGGCCTCATTTATCAATACATACACAGAAAAGGCACACCATTGTGCTTCTAGAAACACGTTCATAAGATCAAGGTCAGATTTATCACACAAATCAACGACTTGAACTCATCTTCTTCTACATTAATTTCAAATAGGCGACCAAGGGGTCTGTGGGTTTGGATGGCTCCTAAATACCAATATGGCCTCTTCTCTCTGCCACCCTCTACTGGTGTATTAAACGTTATTGCATGCTAATTGTGAGCCATCACCCAACCACAGATAATTGTTTCCCAAAGTATTCACAGGCCTGGGGAGACTGAAGGGAGGATACAAAATAAAGCTGATGGAGTCAGCCACCCGCTTTGCCCTGCAATTGCTTTACTAGGTATAATTTACTTTATAATGCTGTAATGCTATAATGCTTTATAATGCTGTATTCGGATGCAACACTCCTGAGTTGGAGAATTTTTCT
>JAOYSI010068083.1:6904-18548 GCA_025775065.1 Hiodon alosoides
TTTTTTGCTGAGGAGAGGGTAATTTGTCCAACTCGTCTGGGACAAATGAAAGGTTTCCTTGCTTGGCTCAGACTCTAGGAACACGCATCCACGTCTGAAATGCCCACGCTCCGGCTAGCTTCACGTAGCCGCTTTTCAGGAGTGCGGCTTACAACTGTATTGGGTCCTGACTACTATGATGCTGTGATAAATGGCCATTCACGGGGCAGGCTTAATATTCAGTTGGTAGCAGCTTGGAAAGAATGTCTCTTCTTAGAGTCAAGCCCTGGGGCTGGGTCAGAACCGTGTACAGCCTGGAAAGGCCGTAGAAAAAGAGAACGAAAAAATGTCTGTTCGTTGTTTCTGAGTCGAATGTCACTTATGACCTGTTAATGGTCCTCTGTGACTGGACGCTGGTGTTTGAAAGTGCCGGCTAGGGGGCAGTGACTGATGCCGTCATGCTGTTAGTGCAAGAGAGAGGGAAATGCCTTTTGGACTGTGTGACGTCCCTTTATGGTAAAGAGCATGTCCACCAAGGTCTGATTTCATTATATCTATCAATGTGTTTTCCTATGTTTCCATCATTTATGCTTTAGCTATTCACATATTATTATGTTAATCACAGAATCATTATATTAAATAATTATATTCCTACACCAATCGACATGTCTACGATTTTACTGTAAGATTACAATTACTCAGATTGATTGCAGTATTATGATTCTTAAATTATTGAATGTATTCAAGTGTATCTGTTCACTTATTACAGAAAAACTGCAGTTACTGAGTGTTGAATTACATAAGGCAAAGGAGACAGACGTGTAAAACTGTGTAAAAAAAATGTCAATGTGTAAAACTGGATAAATTGGAAATTCATGAGGTTTGAAAGTTGAACTTTAAGTTATAATTAAATTAAAAGCCAAATTCACAAAATACATTCTTGGGTGTCCAAGCCTTCACATCACCCTACTTCATGAGTTTGAACAAAGCGTATGTAAATCCTCCTGAGATGGGATTTACAGGGGGAAAACGGTTATTATGGTAGACTCCATCTGTGCTGGATGCAAATTGCTGGTGGGGGGTCCCCGAGCGCACACTCATAATAACCTGTTGACTGCAACTTTGTCCTTTGTTTACGTGCCTGATTGTCTCCTGAGAAAAGCCAAACACAGGTCTGTGTGTCCATACTGGGTTCATTTGCAAGTGACTATCCTTGTGTTACCTAGCACGACATCAAATTACAACAGCAGTAGTCAAAAACGCATTAAAACAGTCAGACAAATATTTGGCGATTTTATTGGCCAGACGCCATTAAATCATATAGTTCAAATTATAAATAATAAGTCCGTATTTACTGTACTCACCAGCTGTAGGTCGACATGGCAGTTGATGTGCAGATAATTTATTTTTATTTTTTTGCACGGCCTGACTTCAACAGCTTTTCCCAGTTTAGAGTGAAAATTAGGTATTAGAGGAAAGGATTTCCTGGAAAACCCATTACCTTGCCTGTTATCGTCTTATTTCTGCTAGTCAAATCTATTTTAGCTTGTTTTACCAGAAACTACTTGCAAGAGATTTTCCAGTTCTGTAAGTTTGGATTTTTACATAATTATTTCATGCTTTCACCCAGTATATTTAATACTGCGGCTGATGCGTTTTTAATTAGAATTATTTTGCTTAATTAAATCGATTTAATTGTTATTAACTTAAATTTGGAATTTCTCAAGAAGGAGAATCTTCATCTGTAGGTTTCTGAAGTGTTTTTTTTTATTTTTTTTTATTGAGCCATAATATTTTTTTTAAATGTACATTAATATGGATATTCGTTCCTGTCATTTTCCCAGGAGGGTAGTACTGATCCCAGAATGAAATATCCTGTATGAAGTGTTCACATTGGAAGTAAAGTTTATGATTGACGTTATGCCATGGTTGTTTCTTCAGGCTGCCAGTAGAATCCTGGTTGGGATACTGCAATCATTCTTTCATTAATTTCTTCAACACCTTGTGCAGGCAGGGCACACCTACTTTAAACGTCCCGTCAACCAAATCACGCTGCAAATGAACATGGTGCAAATGCCCTGGCACAATCCCCCATTTCGATGCACAGAAACGACACTCAAATTGCAAGATGAAATGTCAGAAAATGGTAATTTATCCGCTAGGTTAAAAGACCGGGCACTACCAGTGTCTCTCAGGGTCTGCGCGGTTTGCTGGCCCTTTCTTTGATCACCAGTTAGCGTTACTGGCAGCACAACACCTATCGAAGAGAGATCCCTTGACTCAAGTCTGATTAGCAGGCTTCTTATAATGCCAGTAAGCTTCAGGCACAAGCTCATAGAAGCGGAGGACAGTAGCGTTAGCAAACTGTCTTCGAGAGCGAGAGTGGAGACCACCTTGTGAGCTCTTTCCAGACAGTCCGTAGCAGGAGTGGCCAAACACCCCTTAGGCCAATATACAGCAGCTGCTACATGCTCAAAACATAGACATAGTGAGCATAGACTTCAGTGTGAGTATGGAAATATGCCACCACAGGCACTGTATGGGAAAGGGGGCTGAATGGTACCAAAGAAATTAAAGTATAACAAAACACACGCTATAGAGACGGATGCCATCTAACCCAATGCTTTTAAACAGAGATTACCTGCAGGTTGAATGTAAAGGCCCGCGAATTTGACCAATCGCAAAGCAAGGTCTGACGGCACCTGCGCACAGTGATTTACCGCGAGGTGAGCAAAGATTTTAGAAATGTTATCAGCTTAAGCACATTGTGTTTTTCTATTGTTGTGACTTTGATGAGGATCAGATCACATTTTATGGCAAATTACTGCAGATAACCAGTTAATTCCAAGGGGCTCACATACTTTTTCTTGCCACTGTATAGTTCACAAAAAATTTATTGATTTACCAAACTACTGAAATAATGTCACTTATCGGCACTTCAATTCACCCGGCATCTGGGAATTGCTTGATGTCCAATGAGTTTTTGCACCTACTAGTAGTACTACTACTACCATCATTGTATTGTCAAATAAAACAAGAGGTCAGAAAAAATGATCTAATAGATTTTTTCCCCCCGTTTAGGTCATGGCTAATTAGTTAGAACAAAAACAAGGTCACTTAATATGGTTAAAGTAGCATTTGCGAAATGTCGGTAATTTAATCTACAGTTGTTAGGAGCTAGCAAAAATATACAAACAATTGTATTTTTATTTTTTACCTGGTAAATTCATTTGCAGGCTGACATACCGTCATGCAATAGCTGTTTTATTTAGGTCCTTATATCCAGCCAACCTACTGTTGTACAGTTAGGGAGGTCATTGACTCACAGAATAAGTCTTTCATTAATGCCCTCCGCCATGTTGCCAAGACACCCCTGTAAATCTATTGGTTGCCGCCTCGAGTTCAGCAGTACCGCGAGGTCACAGTTGAAATAATTTGCTAACTTCGCCAGTTAACCGCAACGCAAGGAGGGGCGCACACACAGAAAATGACCGCGACGCTATGTCCGTTGGGAAACAATAGGCTGTACCGCGCTGTTTCCATGTAGCATGTGAACGGGCCTTAAGGCTGAGGGCGTCTTAGCTACAGACACTTCCCGTTTCCCTAAAGATTTCCTGAGCGGGACCAAACAGTGAGAATTAAGTTTAACCAAAAAACTGAAGAACATATCCAGTTTAACAATTACAAACAATTTACAAAAAGACTAAAACGGAAAAACAACGATCAGTAACGTCGCCACAAAAACTGAATACAAACACTAACAACTAACAAAACCAACACTACCATGCTATAACCCCAAACTCACCACAGCACATGATCAGACACGGCTGTTTATTAAGGAAGTGAAGTGCCTCCAATTGGACCACAGGAACAGACAGGTTAACAATGACTGGCTGGGGGTTGAACCAACTAACGAAGACAACCAAGAATTCCGAGGGACAAAACAAAAGACCACATAGACACAAAGTAACACGACTGAGGACGTAACAATTACCCGCTGACTGCTTTCAAAAAATGCAATAGACCTAAGCAACTTCTTGCCCAGAGAAAATCCTAAACACTATAAAAGCTATAATAGCCAGCTAGCATGTTATTTTGTGGTTAATTTACATAACCGGTCTGGACCAAGGTGGTGAAGGTTGTCTCCGTTTACCAATGTTTGACTTAGTGTCGTGTTTGATTGCTATGTGTGAATGTAGGCAGAAGGTAGATTTTAAATAACTGTCAATACGGTTCATTGTCGTGAGTCACTCCACAGTGTGGTCTCACTTGCAGTCTATGGATTGCATGTGCTCGGTCATAAAATACAGCATAGAGTCCCCGACAAATCAGAACTGATGGACAACAGTTACAAATGGCTTCAGTCTGCCACCCATATGGTTCCAGTGGAGGTTTGGCAAACAAGTTTTTTTTTTCCTCTCTGGAGCCCAGACTAAGATATTGCTATTAGATATACCAATATCCTAGCTTTCAATATTATGCAATTCAATTTAGTCAATGAACCAGAATTAAGCTTGAGTCATCAATCTTTTGAAATTATTCTTGTACCGAAATCTTAGGTATTTCCGGAGAGAATTACCGGTTTCTTTTCAAGACGTGTTCCTGGCGTGCAGGCTGTGGTGGAGTTGGTGGTGATCTGGTGTTCATTGGCGTGCCTGATGACAGCCTCACCTCCCTAGGTACGAGCACACTCGACCTCAGGGCTCCTACCTCACGCCTCAGAGACGCAGGCATGTGGTGGCACGTCCAGAACCTACACTTGGCCTTCAAATGGCTCAGTCGATAAAGGCGTCTTTGCCAATGCCATTGCTGACCGTGATCGGGAGAGCACAGCGGCAGCGCGCGATTGGCTGGATGCCACCTGGGTGCAGAACTGCGAATCGCCATGGCCTCTCTCAGCTCCGCGGAGCTTACAGGCTGGCATAGCCGTCTAGGGAGACGTGCCTCTCCTTTAATCACTGCACAACCGCTTGTATGTGACCTCTAACTCGCAGGAACCTACTAGAATCCTGTGTCAGTACATCTGGCCATTTTAAATTATAGTCAGAGGTGGTTACTCTTGGGTGTACTGTTGGTTGGTTGTTTTGCAAAGTGGTTTTGACTGGATGTCGTCTAAATGTAGATGTAGCCTGCAATCCGTGTAGTTTATGGGGGCCATGCGTTTTATTCGGTGATAATGTAATTAACTCCCATATCTCATTTGCTTTTTGATAAAGCTCTTGGCGTTTCCCATTTTCGCAGCCTGTAGTTCACTCGAATGAAGCTTTGCAGTGTCTCCTAGTAAATGCTGGAATCCACGGAATGCTGTTTCTTACATGCCTACAGTACTAAGTGTCAAATCCGTTAACCACTGAGGTCAATTAGATGAGTTAGGAGAAGCTAAAAACAGACTATTTTAAATTGAATCAAATGGAGAACCTGTGGCATTGTTTTGTACAATTGCAATTGATCTTTAAAAACTGTGTAGGATTTAAAAAAATATATCTTTGTGAATGGTTATTTATATTTTAGGTGTTTTTCTTTCTTAACAACAGACAAAAATATGATGCTGAGCCTTGAAGCCGACTCATGTGCCATTTAAACTATATTTTTTTTCCCCTCCAGTTCATTCTTTTCAGAGCTCTCAGATATATGATGTACATGAGTCAACACCAAACAAAAGCACCAATGACGAGTGGTGACTCAATTACAGAGGCAGGGTTGGAAACTTAAAAGACATTGAAAACAAAGGTAGTGCACTTTTGCAATAAGCAATGCTTGAATACAACCTTACACAGTCCCTAACAAATATCAGTGTATGTCTGGTTTTGTAGCCGCCTTCTTTGGGGTTTTGCAATTTGTGGGGTCCTTCAGTCCATTTCAGAATTGAAGAATTATTCTTATTCTAGAGCGGTTGTTGGGTGATCCACCAGGCAAACAGCTGTACTTGTAGAATGAGAACAGTTCGGACCCCTTAATTCTGAAATCTCTGGAACTGAGCTGTTTTTTCAGTACCCCTGAATTATTCCTGATACTATTTGCCCAATGTTGCAATTTCCCATAATCATGCTCATGTGACAATGAGTTCCAAACGTAGAACCGTGCTCTTTCATTTATTCTACCACTCACAGAATTGGCTTGCAGCTACTTCAAACCGCTGTAGCTGTAAAAGAAATGAAAACATATTAAGACTTTAACAAACAGTCGATTGAACATAATATTTTCTTCCCCTCCAAGAAGCCTGTTTCTTTAGTTTAAACTAACAAATGAAGGGAAGGTCAAAACTGGTAAAACTGAGGGAACAGGGGTTTATCAATTAAACTCGGTGACCAATTCCGTCTGTGGTTGTGACTGACTGCAAGCTGGCTGTGAAGGAAGCGGCTCACATTGCTCCTGCATAGGTGGCTGATGTGTCCAACGCTCCGGTAGAAATGCCAGGATAGATGGGGCCCTTTTAGCCCATAGCCTGTCAGACACCGTTCGGAGATGGTTGGCATGCCACCTAGAACCGTCAGAAAGCAGGAATGTGGCTGGCCCGGGATGACTTGAGATGAAATTTGGGAGGACCAGAGCTGAGCCGAGCTTTCTGTCGAGATGGGATCGTCGAACCTTGACCCAGAGGTGGTGATGTTTGGCACGTTGACCCTCTGTGACCTGTCATAGCGCCTCTTCCTCTGCAGACAGTGTTGTGACCCTGTGGGGCTGGATTCGGAGCCGCTTGAACCTGAAGCCAGTTGAAAGGGAGCTGAAACTCAACAAAGAGGGTTGCTAGTGAACTGCCTGTGGTATAATGCTGAGTGACCCTGTTGTGCAACAGTGCAGGGCTGTGGAAAATGAGCATATGTCTGCAAGATGTGCTATCATTTTTTATTGTTTAATTGAGCTACCCCACTCCCCCATTAGCTGGGGGATGGTAAAATGTTGTGCAGATGTGCCGGATGTCTCTCTCCACCAAGAAAGTAGAGAATTCAAGTGATAAAAACTGGGGCCTCTCGTCAATGATGATAGCCAGGGGCAGTCCCCAGTGAGCATTCCATGACAACCCTGGCAATGTCAGAACCCACAGGCTACCTTAGGCCATTTTGAGTGGCAGTCAAAAGTTACGATAATGAATGTATTTTATGTGATCATGCAGGACTCCATCTAACACCCCCCACAATTTTACAGCTGCAGGTGCTTATGAGGCTTATCAGGCCAGGTGACAAGCAGTAGATGCAAGTCAGAGTCTCGCGCTAACCAACAGAGTATTACTACTCTGCAGGGCTGAGAGACCAGGAGGCAAAAGTGATGAGCTTCTCCACACCATTTTGTACCTGGGACAGCACAGCCCCAACAGCAGCACTGGAGGCATCACGAATGACGATGGTGGGGCCAGAGGGGTCAAGGTGTGCCAACACAGGTGGGGAGGTAAGTTGGGCTTTTCAGCAGAGGTGGCAGAATAGTGGGGCAGGAAACGCAGATAATATGCTCTCATTCTGAGAAGATGTAACGTGGGCAGGAGTGATGGGCTCTGAAATGAGCTTGATTGAGTTTGTGTTGGACTGTAGTGATACATTTAATTAAAGGCACGGAGAAGACACATTTATCACCATCAAGGGAAATCATGACAGGAGGCTGTGGGCGCATCCAAATATGCAACCACACTCAGGATTCCTGAGAGGATGGAGGACATTATTTTCTGGAAGCAGCCAGGGGCAGTGCTAAATCCAAAAGGCATATTAGTGTTACAGAATAACCCAGCGTATTATATGAATGTTAAGTGCTGGCTGCTGGGGTGAATGAGAACATGTAGGTAACCCTGGCAGAGGTCCAACTTTGAAAAAGCTGACTGACAGACTATTGAAAACTGCCCACGTGCAGGGCAGTTCTCTGCTCTTGTAGCATGGAGGGCAGATGCACAGTTCTGGCAACGCTGCTGTGAGCGTGTCTGTGAATGCTGCACGAGCAGCATGCTGGATTTTGCGTCATGGTGACTGGGGTTATCGCATAACGGTCCGAGCAGTGCAGTGCAGGGCCTGTGCTGAGTGTTCCATTGCTACGGGTAACAAGGAAGAGGCTGCTAGCTTAGTGGCAAAAGCAGCAGCAAAAGTGACGGTGACCAAAAAAGTGTCTTATCGACAAAAGCAAGCATCTACTTGGATGTTAACTGTAGTGGAATGGGATAAATCAGCAGTGTTTTTGAGAACTTTAGCATTGCACTTGTGTTTGGCGATTTGACAGACTCACCCGGCTGCTGATGGCGCTGATAGAATTAATCGGAGAGTAACACACCATGGAGCAGAAAAGTGGCCGTTTAGCAGAGTCTCCACGTCTGATGTTGATGCGGTCGCCAATTCCTGGAAAATGTGCAGACTTGCACTGCCAGAACTCCCTTGCATGCATCGCTGATGCTTTCTAATCTGAGAGCTAAAACATACGTTTCAAGGGACTATTACCAGTGGGTCCGCTGCACTGGAGGCTCACCGGGTAGTGCAAGAGAAGGATGTAGCGGTGGCAGCAGTAATTCAGCTATTCTCGTTACCAATGGTCTGTTTCAAGAATGATGCAGACACGGTGTTCCAAACTGCACAGCCTTGCTATTTCAGGTCTGTGTCACTCGCAGAATTGGCATGCAGCTAACCCGCAGTAACGTACAATTGCGCGGCCATAAAAATGCTTCCCAGCCTGACGGCTCGGCAGTGAATCGCTCGTGGACAAAGCTACAGACCGGAAAACGGCTTGGGCTCTCGCTGGTCACTGAGCAGCGACGGGCAGGTCTGACTCGGGGGGACAGAATTCCTCCCACTCTCTTGCCTCATCTATTCAACCGGCAGCATTTCCAGACACCTGGAGTGTGCGCAGCACTGGCCCAGGCAGAAACAAGTGGCCTTTCAGAGCCCTGCTCTCCTAGAGCTGCCTGTTCATCACCGGAACGACCAGCTGCTAAAAGGTTCACTTTGCGTTCTGCTTGGATAACCTACGCTGACTTACGTGCATATGAGTGGGTCTCTTAGCCAGTGTTCTCCTGCCATGGTGTTACCCTGTGGCCTTACTACCATTGCTGTTAAGGACCTGATAGCAAAAACAAGAGAACAACGGCTTCTATGGTCTCCTCAAGTTGTACGAGCAGCAAATTGGTAACCTCCTTAATACTAATTATCTATTTATGAATAAAGAATAAGTCCACGAATTCCAATGATTCTAAGTAGGCACTGGCTTCTTAGTGTGTGTGTGTGTTTGTGGCGGTTGGGGGTTGGGTTTAGTCGGTTGTGGGGACAATGGTGACAATGGGTGACTGTCACATCACTGATTACACTATTCTTCATTTTTATTGTATATGTGTCTATTATTACGCAATTTTCCAGGACTTCTCACGGCTGCTCATGGGGTCTGAGAAATAATTGTACAGTTTTTCCTATTTGACACTGGGTTTTCTGTTTGTTTTTTAATGATCTCTGGACTATATACGATCTGTAAAAATGACCCATAACATAAAGTTTATGAAGTCAGATATATGATTCATAAAGGCTTGTTGTTTTTCCTAGTTGATGTTTTGATTCCACCCGCTGAGGTCCAATAACTTCAGTCATCTCTTATTGGAATTCCCATGTACCGTCAAAGTCCTCATTTTAAACTTGTTGTTTTTAAACTTTTATTATTGCCTCTTTACAGAAAAACCGTGCCTACTTTTAGTTAATCTTCTGTGAGTCAAAAGGTCTTATTCCCAGGGCTCTTAATTTATCTTTCTGAATGCACAGAGAGTCATTGCAAATTTCTTTAGGCTAATAAGGCTGTTATGTGACTTCAGACAGACCATTATTGACTGTCAAACGCTTGACAGCATGACGGAAGGCTGTGAACTTTCATTAAAATCGAGCAAAGCAAATCTGATGTGTTTCTGGAGCTTTAACGTATCTAGCCATTTTAATAATTTGTTTATTTATTTATTTATCTTTTACACATTGCTTTACATATGCATGCCATACATATATGAAAAAATGTGCTTGGTGAAGGATATACACAATATGTTGTTATATTGTGCACGAACTGTCACGTTCGTTAACGGCCGGTAGGATTGATGTGAATTTTGTGACAGATATTCCTCACCAAACAAGAAAAAAAAACAGACAAAACACTGAAAGCCAGTCTGGGACTGTTCTGCCCTTTGGTCTCATCAACATTCTGTGTGCATGTTCTGTCTTCTGTGTGGCGCAAGGTGAATTGGAACACGCATTGACAGTTCTTTCTGGGTATTAAATGCCAGACTCTGTCGGGTGCTGGTCGCCTTACACGTCTGAGACCAAATCCTATTAAAAGAACATCATTAACCTTTCAAGGTTAATACACTTGATTCTGTTCCGTCACCCCGCTTTGGAGTTTAAAAAAAAGGGAGATCATATCGAACACAGAGATGGTTCCTTGCCTGGAGGCAAGTCTAGGCAGAGCAAAGACATTTGTTTTACTTCATTCATACAGTAAGTGCTGGCGTTATTTGTTGGGACGACAGCATGTACTTAGTTATCAAGACCTCATTGGCTATATGCTTCCAGCAGTTTCATGAGAGGAGACTGGCATTTCAGTTCAGTATTTAATGTTTCATTATATTATATTGCATTTTTTTGGGTGGTATAGCACAATGATGCACAATTGTTCAGACCTGGAGGTTCACACGAACTTGACATCCAGTCAGTTATAAAGTTGACCTGTATGTCACATCTGAAAAGAAAATAGCAAGTGCTTCTTTTGTGATGCCTTTGAAAGCATAAATGCATTTTACAGTGGAGGTCACAGTGACTTAAAAATCCACAATAAATGTAATCCCTGTTTTGTCATATTGCATTTTGTCCCAACTGGGAGAAAATAGCCAGCTAAGAGTTGGAAGGGAGGGGATGATTTGACTAATATAATGAGCATGTAAAAGGTCCATAAATGCTTTATAATTCATTACATTTTTCGGTTAGTTTTCAGTTTGTGAATAGATCATTGGAAAAAACGCATATCTTCATCGGATATGACGTGGCAACACTTAAATCAGAGGCCGAGCCCGTTTTGCAAAGCCAACAATCTTTTTGCCTCTCAGGAACAATCTGTCATGGTGAAATATAACAAATTTTACTTCGCATTTTCACGGCTGGCACATTTTAGCCAAAGCAGAAATGTGTTCCTGCTTGCAGGGTTTCTTTCAGTTGTCTCAGTATTTGTAGAATGCTCCTGGTTGGGAACTGAATTTTGATTTCCCCCCCCCCCCCCCCCCCACCTGCCCAACTGTTACAGGAGCCTTACTTTCAACCTGTTTTTCATCCTCATTTTAGCCAAAGATTAAACATCTAACGCAGTCCCTCTGTGTTGGCCGTGCATGTTGCTTCGCTGTGGAGGAGAGCTTAACTGCGGGGAGGGAGACATGCCAGGACAGTGATAAGGATACAATGAATGGCAAACACAGAGCTGCGTGATAACAGAGGACAAGGCTCCAGCAGCCCTGCACCTTTTCCAGCCTCTCAGCATTTCCGAGCCACAAAGGAGAATCGCTCCTGCTGCGGACAATGCTCTCTTTGAGTGTCTGTGAGGACTAGCAAACAGTATGTTGGGCTATTTTACAATCCTATTAATTCTCCACTCGCGCAGAATGCTTGCAATGATCTGGACGGTAATCAGTTTTTATTCAATAAAAACCTATCCTTAATCAAAAATAGTTTTATTAAAGCTG
>JAOYSI010068094.1:0-22649 GCA_025775065.1 Hiodon alosoides
ATATATATAAAGTGCACAGACTGTTGGGTTTAATGGGATCTGCTCAGGGCAGTAGGATTTTCTCCTTTCTCCCCATACGAGTCTGATGAGGCCTGGTTGTCGGTAACTAGCCTGGAATTGATGGCCTTGCTGGCACACAATGTGTCATGTGGACAGAAAGGGGGCTTCGTTCTTTGGCTCGGAGGGCGATGTTCATCCCTCACTTCTCCTTAGAACGCCATTCATCATGGCCGGGTGCCCCCATGCAGTGCCCGCTTAGAGGACCGCTTGTCTCCACGTTTGTCTGATTTGACACCGCCCCCGTCCCGCCGTCACCACTGCTGGATAAATCCCAGATGAGCCACTCCTGATGGCGGTAAAAAAGACGGAGGAATCCCTCTACCTGAAACCCCCACCACCTGATACCGCAAAACACCTTAAAAATGGCCGTTCGACTAGAGCAAAGGGAGTGGATTCATCATGCCCCTGATCTCATTCGTCTCTTTGTTCTCTGCGCAGGTAATAAGGGAGACTGGGAGCCCAACAAAAGGGGAGAGATGGGCGTTTTTTTTTTAGCCCTTTCTCTTAAACTCGCTGCTCATCCTTTTGTAGCTTCAGTAAACGCAAAGAAGTTCCCTTCTCCTAGCTTTCTATATCGAACCCTGGCTGGTAACGGATCTGTAACTCGGCACCTTGTAACAACATGACAAAGGTCAAAAAACTAGCTTCTCTTTATTATTATCCGTTCAATGGATAACCTTTTCTTACTTTTACTTGTACAAATACAATGCACATGCACGCACGCACACACATACACAGATTCACACGGACGCACACACACACACACACACACACACACTCACACACACACTCACACAGACACACAGGTACACATACACACACGCACACACGCACACATACATACATACACTCACACACACACGCACGCACACATACATACATACACTCACACACACACACACACACACACACACACACACACACACACGCGTATACACCGTCAGAGATGGTGAGTGAGTATTAGTATTAGTATTAGCTCCTACATTTATTCTGCTCATCATGGCAGGCATCATCACTGCAGACTTCCCCCGATACTGGGCTTTATATAACCTAAGCCTTTCCTGGCTGCAGAACTGAAGACGACAGATGTGTAAATATTTAACCAACTACAATTTCCTGCGCTGAGTAACAGGCGGTTGAAGGGTGCCATGCTGAAACAAAGTGTGGGAAACGGGCCACGCTACATGTCGTACATGGGAAAAAGATTTAGTGAGAGATTTTTGAACAGCTGCCCTGGTGGCTCTTGGGAATGAGAATGAACAAAGAGTGGATAGAAAAGTGGGAGGCTTGTGCAAGTCCCCGACAATACCGTCCTTTCCTTTACGTAACGCCGTTGATCCTACTCCTGCCGGGAATGGGCGTTTAAAGCCCTGAAACATCGCAGCTGGTCCTGGCGCCTGAGTGGATTCTGCCCGTGTGTAACAGGGCTCTTTTCCACATATGCCTCTCAAATCTGCGGAGATTACAGATCCGCAGAGGAGTGGAGAGCTTAATTTCCGATGCGCCGTTTTCAGGGCTTCAGTGGCCCCAGCCACAGTTTAAGGGTCCTCCTCCGCGGTGCTTCCCTTACGAAAGAAATGCTTCAATGCTGCGACGTTTGCATAAAGTAAGGTTCTCACGAGGGACGACATTGCTGGAGGTAGATGGAGCTCAGGGTTTCTCTCTGATTGTGTTAATTGCTGACACCGCTTAAGTTCACAGAAACATGAAAAACTCTTTGGGGACTACGACGGACGAGGGCAGGCAAAGTTTATCAACATAAATAGCCATTTGTTTCTTTCAACATGAATGAAAGTACAAAAGAATCCTTTGAACCTATTCATTTTTTAAACTCATAAACCTTTCCCTCCTCCTTGAAATTTCATTGAACACAAAGGCCCTCTAGGAGGTCCTTTTCATGACAAAACTGGTTAAAGAGGCACCACACAATAGCCTGAACCTCAACCTCAACAGCAGACGGCAACCTTGTGCACTGTCCTCTCCTGGTGATCCAGCCAACATTGTGCACTGTCCTCTCCTGGTGATCCAGCCAACATTGTGCACTGTCCTCTCCTGGTGATCCAGCCAACCTTGGGCACTGTCCTCTCCTGGTGATCCAGGCAACCTTGTGCACTGTGCTCTCCTGGTGATCCAGCCAACCTTGTGCACTGTCCTCTCCTGGTGATCCAGGCAACCTTGTGCACTGTCCTCTCCTGGTGATCCAGGCAACCTTGTGCACTGTCCTCTCCTGGTGATCCAGGAAACCTTGTGCACTGTCCTCTCCTGGTGATCCAGCCAACCTTGTGCACTGTCCTTTCCTGGTGATCTAGGCAACCTTGTGCACTGTCCTCTCCAGCCTCAGCAGTAAGAAGTTTGTCTGGTTTTTTTACTGAATCCTTTTAAGGTCGCATCCGTTTTGCTTTCTGCTGGGAGTTTACTGATATTCCCCCGATGACTGGAATCTGTCTCAGCCATCTCTGCCTGTGTGAAGACCTGGCTTCTTTCTTTCAAAATGACTCCACCCGAGGTCTCCGAACTTGGACCAGCCCTTTCTGCCTCTGTTGTGAAGGTTCAGTCTAGTGATTGATGAGTGATTGATTTTTGTTTTCAGTTACACTGCGTTGAAAATACCGTCAAGGTAGATGGATGCGCTCACAATGTTAGGCCGAAGGATGATGTGACTATCTGACACAATGGGTGGAGCTTTTGACCGATCCACTGCATGTTAAGAGCTATGATGGACCCATTCATTTTCTGTTATAACAGGTTCATTTTGGGGTACTTAGCTATTCTAATACTTAGAGGTGCCTCATAAACTTCCGGAATCTCTTTTACAGTGGTAATTTGCCGTGACACTCTTAGCAGAGATGCAAATGCTGAAACTGTTGAATCGGTGTGCGGATGGGCTGATGGAGTGGTGGAGCTGCAACCCACCAGATTTAATTGGAATGAAAATCTGAGGCAGTTGAAGTGGGATGGAGGTGGGCTATGGAGAGTAGATTTAGAAAGACATGCAGATGAAGCAGTACCGATTACTAGGATGGGCAGCCTGCGAACCCCTCTTTACTTTTTAGATAAAAGCCCGGCCCATCAAGAGCGCGAGAACGTGAGTGGAACATATTCAAAGCCAAAGAGCCTGTGACCTTTCAATGAGAGGCTAAAGTAAGGCTAACAAAGATATTAACCCGGGATTTCAGAAAATGCTACATCCACTGGTGTAAGAAGGATTGCGATAGAGTTGAGGTGTTGAAGCATGTGTGAGATAATCAGTTCATGTTAGAACAAAAGTTTGTGCGCTATAAAACAGGAGCAATATCAATTCCAAATGATGACAGTGTCCTCAATCTGTCGACGGGTAAAGGAAAGCGCTCGAGGGAGCAGTGTTGTGAACAAGCAAGTGACAGAGCCACGGCCCCTGTCGCACTCACCCTTCACTCGTGCTTGGTAAAGAAAGGCTATGCGCCAACTGGAAGCGAGGACGCTATCAACCTGGGTAGGCCTGATCTGGCCCCGCCATATTTGCCCATGCACAGACTGCTGGGGTGATTGCTCTGTCCTAAAAGCAGAGTATTCCCGCACCGCATTGCTGAAGGCTTGCAGACAGGTATGTTTCCTCGCTCATTTCTGACTAAGCATTAGCAGGCTAGCCTTCTTTTGCCCTCCCTCATGGCAGTGACACAACCGCAGCGATGTGCCGTGCCCGGTTTCTCTCTCTCTCTCTCTCTCTCTCTATCTCTTTCTCTCTCTCTCTCTCTCTCTCTCTCTCTCTCTCGACGGGAAGTGATTCTGTTGTCTGGTTGCACTGATGAAGATGTGATTTCTCCTGGCTGAAAGGAGAATTTAGAGTGCGCCACATGATTACCGGTGATTGATTCTTCTCTCTCGATGTTTCAGCAGACTGTTTTAGAAGCACTTAGGCCTGCCTTTTTTTTTGTCCGAAGGACATGATTCGCCTTCATTTGCATGCTATAGTTCAGAGCTTGGTAGCGCCGGTTTACGAGTGGAAGAAGCTTGTATCATCTAAACAGTATAGTTTTCAGACGATTTAAACGGTTTAAGGCTGTTCTGTAAACCTCTGTAAAACAGGGAGAAACTGATGCACCAATTTGTTCCTGTGGGGTTTTTTTGAAGCCTCAAAATAATTAGAAAACTGGGGGAGAGAATTGTCGCGTTACTTATTTATTTATGTGATCCCCGAAGTTCCGACAGCAGAATCGTTTGTTGGCAGATCGACATTAGCATTGTTCCATCACTCCATGTGTCTGGTTTATATCTTCTGGTTTCTTTCTCCCATCTGCATTCGGTCACTGGCGCATGTGTGTGTGTGTGTGTGTGTTTACGCTGAAACATTTGCTTGGCACGCAGCGGCGTGAGAGACAGGATGTGTGTGGAGAACCCCTATTATTCTGTTTGCGCGCAGTTGGGGTTAGGGTGGTATCAGGATGGATTCGTGTTCGAACATCTCAGGTTGTTCTGAGGTAGTGCAGAACCTGACTCTGCCCAATCCGGATCCTTCTGCCGTGTCGAGGTTGCACCAGCAGCCATCCTGGCACCCGCGAGTGCATTCGCCCGGCTGCTCTGCATTCCCGTGTTGCCTGCCAGTGTTGTGAGAGTGCTTTTCCACACCAGCCGTTTCCCTTGGCCCGGCCCGCTTGCTGCCCACTCACCAGAGCTGCCAAGCCGGCTCCCCAGAGTGGCTTCAGCTCAACTGCTTCTCTGGTTCTGCTCGCTGCAGCCCAACAAACAAAGCGTGAAAGTTTGGTTTATTCACCAAACATTTGTCAAGCAGACTGGTGAAAGTAAAAACAAATAAAATAAAATAAAGAAAAAAAAGATTCATTATTGTCATACTTACTCTAATAAATGTATTTACATTTGAAATCATATCACCCCTTGTTTATGGTATTAGGGGCACAGAAGATTTGAAAAATATGGGGGAGGGGTTAGGGGCTGGCAGTAGGGGCTGTGTTCGGATGAGGAAATGAAAGCCATGCTGTGGCCAAGCGTTGAGCTTGACCACAAAAAAGGCTTTGGAAGAGCAGGGTCTCAGGACACAAACGCATGGCGAGGTGCCGGTTTAGAAAGAACACAAAGTTTATTTTATAATAAAGCTGGTGATGTAGTGGTTGAGGTGACAGTCTTGTAACTGAAAGATTATTGGTTCAAGTCCCCAGCTGTTGTATCCTTGAGCAAGGTACTTAACCTGAATTGCTTCAGTAACTATCCAGCTGGACAAATGGATGAATGTAGAAATTGTAAGCTGTGTAAGTCGCTTTGGATAAAAGGGTCTTCTAAGCGTCATATTTGTAAAATACAATAATTTTAAAAAAAAAGGTTCCATCCAAACAGAAGGTAAACATCAGTGAAAAAAGAAATCAAAATGCAGACATTTTCAAATGCTGCTTGTTGCCACCAAAACTTCTTTATCCCTCTGCCTACTCTTCTGGTCAGACTGCCTTTTATACCCTGATAACTGGCTGGTGAGAGTAGTGGAGCCAGATGTGTGTGGGTAATCAGAGGAAGGCGGTGTCCGTGGTGCTGCAGACCAGGCAGGTAACTGCTGTCCAGGGTGCTGAACAAAATGTGGTGGCGCTTTGTGCTCTCAGTTGCGGCCTTTTCCGGGTTGTCTGACCGCTGACATCGGCCCCTCTCGCCTCCACACACGCTTTCTGGCCAAGTGGGACCAAAGTCATCGTTGCTCCCACTTTGGGAAAGAATATATTCTAATTGGTTGAGAGAGTGCGTAACCATGTTACCGCCCTCATGTAACGCTTTGAAGCCCGCTCCACCCCTGTGTCGGCTAATGACTTCTATAGGGCTGGTAATTCAAGTGCTATAAAGGGGATGCAGAACAAATCCACTGATGGGAATGTTTGTTTCTTCGGTCATTGCTTTTCTAGAATTGTTTACAGAACACCTGTTCTATAGATACGCAGCTGCTTATCCCTTTATAAACAGTCTTATTTTTATTGGGATGAAAATAGACAAGCATGCATAAATCTAATTATTGCTCACACTACTCTGTGGGTGTTCCAAAATAAGGTGAATTACAGTAGCAATGCAAGAGTACCCTCATCCTAAGTGACCCCCTAATGTTTGAAAAGAATTAGGTGATGATTTCTGTGCCAAGAATTCATTCAACAAACATACTGAGCTTGCACTTATCCATTCACGTTGGTTTGTGCTAGACGTAAACTCCTGTTCAGAATAATTTTCTTTATTTAACACAGCTTCGCCTGCATTTTACCTGCCATGCAGTGTTTTGATACTCCCTTAAGTAGCTGTTAAGGCTATAAAGGCAGCCTCCCTGCCGCTAGGATTGGACCCTGCAACTGCCTGGTATGTTTAGGTTTCTTGCTGTAACCTTACACTGATGCCCCTCCTATATAAGTAGAAATCCGGGTTTGGGTCAGGTTTGGTCAGTGACTGCATTCATTTTGAGCACAGAGATTTAATATTCTCACTGGTCATCCTACTGGTCATTCCCCACTCCTCCTATTTTTAATGATGGTGGGAAAGGAGTCTTGAGTCAGAACATAGGATCACCGTATGTTACCTGAACACCGACAGAAATTGAAAATCATTTTTTCATCCCAGGGAACATCTTTGTTAGGGCCTCGCCACCTGTGTTAGTCATAACAGATTGAGTGGCTTTATTTTAACCCATACCCCCGTTGTAGACTCGTCACCAGTCATTAGATTCTGAGGAAATCTGCTTCAAAGGTTTGTGGCTTATGTGTTGTTACAGCGGTTCGATTCGCCGAGTTTCTCAACTTCATCGCAAAAAGGGCTGGTCATAAACTTCCACTGAGTGACGTGTCGCATCCTTTGAAATAATCTGCAAAGAGTAGAGAGGGAGATAAAGAGTAGCGGGGAATCTCTTACGTTGGAAATGAGCGAGGCCCTGCATTGTGTCCCCTGACTGGTTGAGACGGATGTCAGAGTTAGAGATTGGGCAACACGGGGGTATGAGGCATGGCTTTACATGTGCAGAAGCAGGGCGACACTGTTCAGTGTCATTGATGCTGGTTATAGGGAAGAACCCTATGTGTACACTGTATTCACTGTTGTTTAAGTTAATGATGAAACGTTTGAGAGAAGGTTAAGCCATGAGAAAATAAAGTACTACTACTACTACTACTACTACTACTACTACTACTACTACTACTAAGGTGCGGTCCAGTGACGTTGGATTCAGGAGCTGAAGTATTTAAATGAATGGGAAGTGGCGGAGATGCAGTTCTGTTAAAGGGTGGCAGTGACTGATATTAGGATATTAGTGTCATTCATCACGGTCATGATGTGGTTGGATGTGAGTTGTGAAATCAGGTTCCCGTCTCCTCTGTGGAGCGAATGTGAATGCAGTTTCCCGTCTCTTCTAAGGAGCGTGGTGGACAGGTGTGGCACTGAGGGAAAGGGAAAGGAGATACTGAAGGCCCCACAGTGGGTCAGAGCTGGAGCAGTGCAGGTAGATCAGGTTTCAGGTCAGGGTTATACTTCTTCCTATTTTTGTTCAGTTTCAGTGGCAATTACGGCTTGTTCAGTCTGATGTTTGTGGCTTTCTTGGTTTGATGTACATAAATATTGTGACGAGCTCATCCACGCTTTCCATTGTGTTTTGTTGACTGCTACCTGTCTGATCTTAGAAATCCATTTACATAGTGTGCTTGTTATAACTTACCTTATTCGGTATTCAGTTTTCAAATACAAACGATTATGAGTCATTTTGAGTGTAATCCCACACAGACTGCTAAGCGAACCCTGATACCTGAGACAGCTGCTCACAAGGCACAACCTCCCTGACAAGACACAACATTAGCCTCTGAGAACGAGTCAAACTCGCGCTCGACAAGCTTGGCTACGTGTGTGTTTTTATTTTTCTGCACAACTTATTTGATAGTCACCCTATAGGTTTTTTTATCTAAGCTTTACGACACGCAAGAATCAAAAGCTGAGTAAAACATAATTTAAATACAAATCACGGCAAGTCCGGCAAATTTTGTTATTAATTACAGTTACTGAAATAATGGAATGATTAGCTGTTATAATGTAAAAGTAATTATAGTAATAGCTAGCCAAGAGACCTGGAGGAAGGATTTCAGGACTGGCATTCCAGGACCCGGCAGTGTCATGGGAGGGTATCATTAGACAAAAACTAATGAAATAATGTCGGATGACAGGAAACAATGGCTGCATCTGTCATCCTGCCCAATAAAGCCGGCCGGCCATCTCAGGCCGAGAGGGTCATGTTTCTTGTCCCACATCAGTGACGCTTTGTGTTCTTGTCTCTCGTTAAGTGTATGTTGTCATCGCGGACAGCGGTGCAGAACGAGCCTGTCTGTAGAAGTCACTCTCCTACATGGTTTAGGATGTGTTCCTCGAACACTGTGACATTGGGTGGGCAACAGTATTTACCATACGACGTATATAGTGGGGGTTGGAACAGCTGGTGAAAAAACAGTTATGGCAGAATAATAACAATCCTCACAATCAACAAAGTGTGAGGATTATGACAATGTGTTTACGTCCTTGTTTTTACAGATTTACAATGACAAGAAGAGTCAGTTTGAGATCAAGAGGAACGCCCCCAAAGAGCTTGTGGAGAGGGTGGCTTCAGAAATCGCTCAGCTGCTGAGGAGTAAGCAGAAGGCTCTGAAGGTAAGAAAGCAGGCAGGCTTTGTCCAAAGGAAGGGGAAGTTTCCATGAGGGAACAAAAGCTTGTAAAACAAAATGTTTCTTAACAGGGAGGAGGATGATCTTCAATGAAAGCGAAGGAAATGTCTGCAAAGAATTTCTGTGAAAAGCAGAAAAAATAATGTCTCTGATATTGGACTACCCAACTATGTGTGTGTATGTACAGACGGGTGACTCATTAAAGGAAACACTTAGTGAGGGGGTTTAGAGGTTCTGTTCTGATAAGCTATGGAAAGTACTGTCCTGGCATGGTTTGGGACCACTTGTCCACTTAGAGGGAAGATTCACTGCAAGTCATTATAAAGTTATTCAGAGTGATCACCTTTATCCCATGGTGAAAAGTTTCTATCCTGATGGGAATGGTCTCTTCTAGGATGACAATGCCCCCATCCACAGGGCATGAGGGGTAACTGAATGGGTTGATGAGTGTAAAAATGATGTGAATCATATGCTATGGTCTTCGCTGTCACCATATCTCAACCCCAATTGAACAGTTATGGGTGATTTTGGACAGCGCTCTCTCTACTACTATCATCAAAACACCAAATGTCTTTTGGAAGACTGGTGTTCCATCCCTCCAGAGAATCTATGCCAAGGCGCATTGAAGCTGTTCTGGCAGCTCGTGGTGGCCCTACACCTTACTTCATGTTGGTTTTTCCTTTACTTTGTCACCCATCTGTATAAATTCACACTGATTATAACTTACTTTAAAAGATAAAACATCTACTCCGGGCCCTGCTCCCTCACTGGACCTCCTCCAGGAACCTACTTTTAATTATGGCCCACCGGCAGAGTGTTCAGTATGTGACAAATACCAACCCAAGGCTTATCATTATGTTAAGCAGCGTGATCGATACGCTGTCTGATCTAATCTGATAAAACTAGATTTCTAAAAACATATTATCGAAGCACTCAGTGGTTTATTAACTTGTTTAATAAAGCAGTTAATAAGTTTGCCGTTCTGAAATTTGTCATGCATTGAAATCCAAGGACACTTTGTGAACCCATGAAATCCTATTTTTTGCTTTTTTAATAAAAAAATTATCTTCAAATTCCTGATTTATTCACATTTGTGTTTACAACCAATCTTCCACTTTCGACTAACAGCAAGTTGAGAATTTTTGCAGTCCTTATTATTAGAGCTATGAATTTCCAAACAATGGTAATTCGGGCGTCTGTGCCAGCCCACTTAAACACATACCTCATTCTGAGGCCTGGGCCACCCAGTTATAGCTATAGTTCTTTTACAGAAAGCTACTCTGGCCATGTGATTTCTGATACTCAGAAGGGAGCTCCTGTGTTGATAGAAGAAGAAAGACAGCGGTTTCCCAGTTGGCTGTCTTGTTTATTGTTTTATGGGTGTGTGTTCCTGTTTTTGTGCACAGTGTCTGACTGGTGTTAATAAATGTTGAGTATGCTGTTTAACCTCCAGATGTTTTTTTCCATGTTGCGCAAAGTCCAGTTGTCACCCACACAACACCAGGTCACAAAACCAGATGTTGCAAAAGGGAACGTATCTTTTTTGCCTTTGAATAATTACTAAATAAGAAGAGCAATAACACTTCTAAGCATCTAGTTCTGGGGCAAGAACCTGTTTTTTGTGGGGCATATGTGGGACATTTGGCAGGCTTGAGAACAGTATTTACACCTTTGGTTGAATATCTGTAACCAGCATGATTCGGCCATGTTTATCACATACTAAACTACTCACCTACTGCACGCAGTAAGCCATAGAACACCCTGACCAATCTTAATCTTTCTCCCAACACTAAACACTGCCTTGTCTGTGTATGTGTTAATGTTGTGTATATAGCGGGGTGTGTGTCTGCGTGTCTGGGTCTGTGCGTCTGTGTGCGTCTGTGTGCATGTGTCTGTGAAAAGCTTTTTTTTGTTTGTACCTTTTATGTGTGTGTGCATGTGTTTGTGCGTGTGTAAGTTTGAATAATTTTATACGTGTGTGTGTGTGTGTGTGTGTGTGTGTGTGTGTGTGTGTGTGTGTGTGTGTGTGTGTGTGTGTGTGTGTGTGTGTGTACCTTTTACGCGTGAGTGTGTTTGCGAGAAGGCGCCCTTGCCTGAGAGTCAGGAGGCCGTGGCCTGCATACAATGCAATGTTCCGCTGTGAACCACTTGCCAACCTCTGTCTGTGCCTTCCTCATTTCGAAGGCGTACATGTGGGAGCTCATTTCTCGGATGCCGCTCCTCTTTATGTTTGACGTGATTGATGATGCATCTCATTGTTGTGGCAAGACGTAATTATAATGTGTTTGGGTAAATGTGACCAGAGAGATGAGTGCTGTGCTCCCCACCCCCCATCCTTCCCTCCTGGGGTCATGAGTTAGGGGCACAAGTCGCTCCTGGCCCTATTATTCCTCATTACTGGAACCTGATGCTCAGCGCACAATGAAATACTGCACATGACAGAGTGCCTCTCTGGTTTCTAAGGGGCGTCGGCTGCTGGACAGAAGTAGATAGGATTCAGTCATGGATGCGTGTGTGCGTGATCTGCCTCACCGCTGTGCTGTCCATCGCTTTATCGTTTGCTCAGAGGAAGGAGGACAGTGTTTCCCACTGCCCAAACACAGCAGTAATCAATCACCCTCAACACTTTCATCCATTCTCTTGCAGCCTGGACAGATTCAACTGGGTTGGGGGGGGGGGGGGGGTGAGTTATGGTGGCACATGATTTTGGTGCTAATTTGGCCTGTCTACCTGGGCAAAGTCTTTTCAGAGAGAGGAGGAGAAAAGACAGAGGGGGACCCTGTAACCATTATCACTATCCTTAAATTTCTGTAACTGCCAATGGTGTACTTTTGTGTTTGGAGAAGGGAACGTGTGTGTGTGGGTATGAGAGAGCGAGAGGCTGTCTGGGTCTGGCCAGGCTGTGGCGTCTGCACACTCATCCTTGGGCCACTCTCTACTCTCTCCCTTCCTCTTCTCGCTCTTCTCCAATTGCCTCCAAGCTTCCCTTGGAAGCCATGTGCCTGCATGTGAGCAGATAGCCTTTGAGCTACAGGGGTCAGCTATTTCCAGCACTCCCTGCAGCTGTGGGCTGCTGGCTGTACTCTGGGTGCCTATATACGGTTTGAGCATCGAAAAGAGGCTAGTCCTCCCCTCATATCTGGCGCATCAGGGGGCAACGGACACGTGCCCACGCCCCAGTTCTCACCTTCCACCACTCCACCATTACTCCGCCATCTCACATCCCATCTAAATTGCAATTAATTATTTGCCGAGAGGAAGAAAATTGAGAAAAAAATTTAATAGAAGGTCCCCCTGCGGCGCCGTGATTTGCTTCTGAAAATTAGCAAAGGAAATGAAGTAATGATATTCATACATTTCAAATAAACCGGAGGACAGTGAAATCGAGACGTGCCAGCCTATCATATAGGTGCCTTGTCAGAAGCGGTAGATCTTCTATTGCACAGTAATTCAAACATTCTTCGCACTTGAAATAAATAACAATGAAAAAGTGGAAAATAGGGGAAGATATCTGCCCAAATTAATATTAGCAGTCTCACTTAATTATTTATGTGGGCAAGTGAGCATGTGGGCATGTGGGGATTCTGGACTGCAGGCTAGACCGATAGGAGTAGTTAAGGTACAAGGACAGGCTAGCCCGACTTAAACAGATTGGGTACAAGGACATGCTAGACCATGACTATGAGTATTTAATAATCACTAATCTTGTATTTGAAATTTAAGGCAAACTACATTATATCCAATTAAATAGACAAGAAAGGAGCCTGGGGTAACGAACACAGGGAGCTGTGCAAATTTGGTTCATGTGACCTGAAAGGCACCATTTATACACTGAAAATGACTCAGCATACCCTGAATTTCCAACAGTCACTTGTAGACATTTATTAGCACACACGGTTCCTAGCTATGTAAGGGAGTGAATGTGTATGGGGTAGCCAACTTGACACGGACAAAATTAGAATTGACACAGTATATTGAGTCTGAACTTCTGCCCAGTCTTCATTATTTTATTGCTTTATGAATCTTTTTTGTATTTTGGAGTTTTTTAGTAAAAAGGCCAAGCAAAAGCATAGCTCAAAAGGGAAATTGGATTTTGAGGTCTTGAAAAACTCTCTGCTCAAACAAACTTGGCCTTTTCACTAAAGCTTTTCACACATTAAATTGACCAGAATTTACATAGAATAAAGGACACCCAAAAAATGTATAGACCATTAGTCAGGAAACTATAAATCCCTCTTCAGGGAAGGCTTTCCACTAGTACTTAGAACATTGCTGCTGGGACAGGCTTCCGTTCAGCCACAATAGCATTAGGTTGGGCACGGATGTTAGGCGATTAGGCCTGGTTCGAAGTCGCGTTACAATTCAACCTAACGGTGTTAGATGGGGTTGAGGTCAGGGCTCTGTGCAGGCCAGTCAAGTTCTTCCACACCGATCTCAGAAAACCATTTATGTATGTACCTCACTTTGTGCACGGAGGCATTGTCATGCTCAAACAGGAACTGTTACCACAAAGTTGGAAGCACAGAATTGTCTATAATTGTATGCTGTAGCTTTAAGATTACCTTGACTGGAACTAAGGGGCCTAGCCTGGGCCATGAAAAACAGCCCCAGACCATTATTCCTACATTATTCCAGACATTTAATTCCAAATTTGGCATTAGCAGGCAGGTAGCATTCCCTTGGCATCTGCCAAACCCAGATTCATCCGTCGGACTGCCAGATGGTGAAAATCATCACTTTCGAGCGATAAACGTGTCCAACGTCGGTAAGCTTTACACCACTCCAGCTGGCTCTTGGCATTGAGCATGGAGATCTTAGGCTTGTGTGTGGCTACCCAACCATGAAAACCCATTACATGAAGCTCCCGACGAATAGTATTTGTGCTGATGTTGCTTCCTTAGGCAGTTAGGAACTGAGTGTTGCAGTGTTGCCAATGAGTGTTGAGTGTTGCTACTGACAAATTTTTTGAACCACCAATTCCTGGCTGAGCTGTTGTTGCTCATTGATGTTTCCCCTGCACAATAACAGCACCTACAGTTGACTCTAGCAGGGCAGAAATTTGACAAACATTGGTGGCATCCTATGACGGTGCCATGTTGAAAGTCACTGTGCTCTTGTGCTCAGTACGGGCCATTCTCCTGCCTATGTTTGTCTTTGGAGATTGCAGGGTTGTGTGCTTGATTTTATATACCTGTCAACAACATGTGTGGCTGAAATAGCAGAATCCACTAATTTGTAAGGCGGGGTCTGTGTATTTCTGGCCATGTACTGTGTGTTTAGTTAGTGCTCTCAGAAAGCTATTTTTCATTTGTTTGAGGTTTGTGCACCTTTGTTAACTATAGTTCTATCATCCGTCTAAACCTTGGAAAACATACTTTGAGAGAGGTAGCCAAATCTCCAGCTATCGGCTGTGTTTACATGCGTGTATGTATGTGCATGCATTTGAGGCTGGGTACGTACCTCTGAAGAAGGGTGTTGGATGCGTATGCATCTTATCCATTCTCCCTTCGGTTTCCTTTTGTTTGCTGACAGACTAAGGCCCCGAGCCGCTGTTGATTGATGTGAGCAATGACAATGAGTCATCTGTAATTGAGCATTACTGTGTCTCTTAAAGGGCATCTTTGATTTTGGTCAGAATTTCTTTTCTCCAAATTAGATACCTTTTTATGGTCATGTTTGATATTTGGTTAATGTAGTGTATTTGATATAACACACCTCAATATATATGGTAAGCACAGGAGATATATGCATTGAGGGAATTTAAAAGAAGCTGCAGTTAGCGTAGTAATCTCATTAGATTACTATATAATATAATATAATATGACTGTAATCTGCAATCATTCAGGACAGAATCTTGACAGTTGTTTGCTATCATTTGTTGGATATTTGTTTTTGCATTTGAGAAAGTGTTATTGAGCCTTCGCTTAAATTAATCATTAACAGTTAATTAGTTGTTCAAGTTGCAAAGTATTGTGGGAAATCAAATTAATTGACCAATAATTAATCTCTATTACCTTAGTTCTAAAGTGTATTTTGAAGTTGCTTAAAGGTACAGCTTAATAAATAAAAATTTGAAGTTGAGATGTACTGTTAATTATAAAGCAATGGCAAACTGATATTAGTATTCGGTTAACTGCAAAATATTTAATAAGTAACCATAGCCTTGCCAATCAAATGCTAATTTTTGATTGTGTCTACTTTGGCCCTCTCTAGGGTGCTGTGTTGAAAAGGCTGGCCATTTTCTCCAGTTCTCCTGAAGAAGTTCTCTCTTCTATATGAAACAATATAATAAGAACTATATATTATTTTTCTCATGTAGTAAGCAGAGGTTTAACTAACATGGCAAGTTTTATGGTATCTCACTGTATTAAATATTCATGCTTGACTGCAAATAGAAGTCAGCTTTCACAGTGCAGTTTACATAACATCCAGTGTATTGAAAAATAAATGTGTAATGTGCTTATTTATGTAAATCGCATGGTTACAATGTGTATTCAGGAGGCCATTCATGGTGGATTAACTGCTTGAATTTTAGTTTGTATCACGTGGGCTAAAACAGTGCTAAAAAAGGCTCTTAAAATAAACAGGGATGTGGGACCAGAGGAGCGGCTGCACCCACACAGAACCAGCTGAGTCCATGCGAAGTGATTATGTGTGAAATGTCTTGACGCGCCGCCGATGCATGGGAAGGAGAAATCCGCTGACCGCGGTGTTGCTTCGTGACCCAGCAGCCCAAAGCAGGCCCTCATTGCATTGCTTTCTGCCTCTTTTCTGCGATCAGCAACAGCGTCATTGATCCACACCAGACAGTCGCTGTCTGTGATCTACACTTGCGACTGCTGGGAAGGTAGCAGGCAGCTGACTCCGTGATCATTTTGGTGTTCAGAGAACACAAACATTTATCTGAAGGTCTGAAGATTTAGAACGGGTCTGCTTCCGTTTATCCCCATGCCTTCCTGTGCCAAATGTATTTAGCTAAATATGCCAAGTGTACATTGGTTTGTGTCCTGCCGTGTAGCACCATATAGCATTTGCTGGATGCTAAAGCTGAAGTAAAAAAGGAAAATAGACCCTATTTTTGCTCAAACACTAGAGACACTTGCCATTAGTTACCCAGTCTTGCTGATGTGGCACATACTAAATTTTACAGCATTAGCAGCAGTTTTGCCCAATAACCTTTTTTTAAAAATCCAACAAGGAATAATTAATCAGATAAAAGCCTGTAAACTCTGGTCTTATTTTTCAAACTGGAATTTTGTTTGGCCAGCACATGCCAGAACTCTAAAAACTCTGACTCCAGTCAAATATAGATCTTGCTCAATGAGCTGGGGAGAACCTTTATACCGAAATAAACACTTCATTGGCATTCTATGCATTTGTGATACAAGATTTTAAATAAATATTTTGTCTTCTGTAGTTTAAAGCCCTATGAAGTCCTTCCGATTAAAATTAAATTGAGTCTTGAATCGCAGGGGTGTCGTGATCCGACCACAGCAGGTCTTCTAACTTCCTTAAACCATTGGCACAATTAAAACTGAGACGGGACCTTTTAAATTGTATTGGTTCAACTAACTGCAAAAATCCGGTAGAACGAAAGAAACCTAGGAAATGTTGGAATTGGTGGTGCCGATCCATTCCATTGCCTCAAGCTGCCTTGACGTGTCGTTGTGTTCTGGCATGAGGGAGAAACTGCTGCCCAGGACTCGTGGACTGATACCGGTCCTTATTGTGTCCCTCCCTTATACATTCTTACATTATCCAGCACCTGAGGGTCTGTCAGCACTCAAAGTGCCTGCCTAGGAAACACTAAAAGGTAATTATCTTCGAATGCAGCTAAAAGCATTTTTGTAAAATCAAATGGTTAGTCTGGCGCCAACACTTTGCAGACTTAATATTTGGTGGAGTGGGCCTTCATCATGGGTATCAGAGAAGAGACAATGCTATATAATTCCACAGAATACTGTGGTAGGTAGTTACTATGAATTTGTTGGGTATTCTATAGATTTTCCTTCATGTAGGAGGTTATTTATGCTATGCATTATATCAATTTAAAAATGAGCCCTCTTGCATACTACTTACGCACAGTATTTTTTCATGTTAAAATTTAGTCCAATGAGTGTCTAATGTTTTTATTATTATTATTATTGTTCACTGTAGGGCCCATAAAAGCACAGCAAAATCAGTGCTATATTGTCACCTTAGTCAAATGGGACAACACGTCGTCACTACCACTCCTTTAAGTTTTCCTAATATAGATATCTGAAGAACTAGCTATTGCAATTAACAAACTAAACATCAAACTTAATTGAAATTCATAAACACTGCGCAGCTGCATAATAGGCTAAAGCCTTTTGGTACTTGTAATGGTGTAATGGTGTAACATCATGTAATGGGAGAGAAGGAGACAGTGACGTTTTTTCAGTGATGTCACAGAATTTTCTGGCTATGGACTGAGCACATTCTCTCTCTGTTGACTGCATTGCAAGAACACCTCCACGAGCAAGCCAAAATATTGACAACATTACTGCCTGGGTGCTTTCCCAAGAGTCGGTCACCTTTCTCACAGTTTGTTTTGGTCAAAAAAGGGACCAACATGTGAAATGGGAAGGGGGTTATTGACACCAGCTGAGACTGGGAACCACAGGAACTCTGCCTGGACCGTTACTCTGGCCCAGAAGCTTAGACATCCATCCAGAGAGCACAATGACCATCCCCCTATGACCTGCCAGCTCAAGACCCACTCCCATTGATTGACGCTAACCCATTAGTGCCAAACATAGTCTGGAAATGCCAATACAGTAACGAAAAAAACTCCCCCATCAACGTTTTGGGCTATAATAAGTTCAGCTTGCTTGCAATAAGAATAGGAGTTCTGCTTTACTCGCTGCAATAAAGAGACCCTGGAGATAATTTTTGCACTGACGTGGTTGGTGAAAAACTCGGATTCGCCAGAGTTACTACATTTACGACTACATTACTGCGTAGCAGTGTGCCAGCTGCTTTCTGATACTCAAAACAATGCCTGGTCAGCACACTCATGAGTGTTAGGTATCGGAGTCTTAACTGATGTCAAGGAATATTATTTACATTAGTGAAAGCGGCTATTTTATCGTATATATGGCAATTAGTTGTTTTTTTGTACCGTTAGTATGAAATGTGCATTTTTAAAATCACAGATAACACCCAGGGTAATCAGTAGTAATTGTTTTAGCCAACCGCTTGCACACAGTAGCATAAAAAATCCTGAAGTAACTTCGACTTGTTAGTACCGTTGATCTGCGTGTTGACACCTCATCGTTTGCTTACTTGTCATGTTTCAGTATTCGTTTCCAAGTATTTAATATTCCACTTGTCCTTTCATCAATATATAATTTAATATTTATGAAATGTGTGTGTATTCTGAATCTACTGACTTCTCCACTCTACATTTAGTAATTATTGATAAAACCTGCCAACGCCTAAACACCCTGCAAACAGATTAAAAGTAGACGTGCACTGGTATGTTGAACACATAAAATCCTCCCTGGTGTAGTGTTTTGATGACTCCGTTAATTGAGCTTGGGTAAAAAAAAAAAAAAATGGCAGTCAGTTTTCTCTGTGCTGCCGGTTCAATTTCTTGAGATTCCGTTAATTGTTCATGAAATTATACCTTAATTAAGTTTAGATTGTTCAGCCTTGCATGAACTCCTGGCCTCCCTATTGGAAGCACGGCTCTGCGAGACACGAACGACTTAATTCAAGTTTCTTTTTTTTCTCTAAGACATCCCACTCCTCCTCAAGGCGTTGTGCAACCCTATGAAAAGCAGCATTAATGTCAATAGGAGGAAAAGCGGACATTTAAATGAAGTAACATGGTACACTTGAACTGGAAATTTTAAAGGTTGAATGGTACATTCTGGTATCATTGTTAACCCATGCCACCGGCTTTTAGCTCTCTTTTGCCTGTGTGATTCAGAGGACAAAAACCTGCGTAACAAGAAAGCCAGTGGCATTAGATCTATTTGTTTTGTTTTTTCCATTTATCCAGCGGAATGCTTTCTCGGTCTTGGAAGCTGGGCCTTTCTTAAAAGATCCTAAATGAATTGCAATTTCCACAGCGCAACTTGAGTAACGTAATCCGGAACACGCAACGCAGTCTCACATGCTGTTGGCCCCACATTTTATCGAGCAATCCAAATTTGCCTCAAGCAGATATGACGTACATTAATGAATTAAATCTTAACCAACACCCCCTTCTGCTACTCGGTAGGAGGCTTCAGTGACCGAGCTGCTTCGAAATCAAGTGTAGTTATGCCGCAAATCAAAGCTAGCTGGGGGAACCAGAAGGATAGAGAGGACCAGATAAAACCGGTGTGCCTCACATCAGCGTATGATGAGAGGGTGCCATTGTGTGTGTGTGTGTGTGTGTGTGTGTGTGTGTGTGTGTGTGTGTGTGTGTGTGTGTGTGTGTGTGTGTGTATGTGTGTATGTGTGTCTATGTGTCAGGGGAGTGGGACTGTTATTCTAAGTCTCCAGAGTTATTTCTTCATCTTCTCCAGACTAGTGAATGGGTGAGTGAGGGGGGCGACTTGGACTCGACATGGTTTACTGATCATTCCAAAGGAGCAGCCTTCACACCTCCATGGCTTGTATAGCCTCCGGAGATATTACTGCTAAAACTGCAGAGAGACTCTTGTGTGGGCTGTAAGCTTTTGTACTGACAAGACAAGATGAAACCTCAGGTTTCAGAGTATATTGATGTTGACCCGTCTACACCCGCCCTCATCTGACATCTGAATTCTCCAAGACGTGTCTCACTTAAGATGATCACATTAATTCTGCTACATCAGGTTGATTTGTGAGTTTTGGCCAAGGTCTGGTTGTCATACCAACCAAAATGTGTTGATCGAAATGAGATAATGCAGATAATTTGAAGGTCAATTATCACCCAAGATTAAAGTATAATTGATCAATTTTTGACTAAATTCATGAGGAAATGATTTGACACATGAAAAACGTCTCTGTAGTCTATAGTATGGTCATTTTGACTGGAATTACTTTTAATTGCTTTGTGGGCCCATTGACAGGGCACACGGATAGTACTCAAATATGGGTTCATGTTAACATAATGTAAATAGATTAAATGCAAATGGTCTGAGTTTACTTTAAAACTTGTTTTCTGGAACCACATTAGGAACACAGTAATAGCTATACTATGTACCAGAAACAAATTATCAGTCTAGAAGCACCTGCCTGCACATATCAACATTCTTAAAAGAATGAAACAGTAACAAAAAAACAAGGAAAACAGCATTGGGCCACCGGTATGATTCTTAAAAGAGCTTTGGGACTACTGACAATCCCATAGTAATGTGACCTAAGTAGAATCCTGTTGTCCATGTTCTATAATAAGTCTTTTTATAAACTGGTTCTGATCCTTTTGGGCATTTTTTTCTCTAAGGTTACCCTCTTCTAGTAACCCAGTGGGAATCCTCCAGTCTGGACTAGTTACACTTCGTGAGCCTGCGATTTTATAGAGCATGCCGCGGTCGCCACATTACTGGAAGACGTTCAAAGCTCTGTTTGGTCTCTGTGATCTGTACACCGGCGCTGTCAGAGCAACTGGGAGCAAAGGGCTTAAAACTGACCTGGTTTGTCTCTCATTAAAAGGACAGTCATGATTTGCTATCTGGGATGATAAATCCACAGCAAGATCCCAGTGCAATCGCCTGTGGGTTGTGAGTGTTTTTCAGCTGACTGACAAAGGCTGGGGCGGCAGATCCCATGGGCCCTGTCACAGGGGAGGTCACGGCGGCTGATAAAGATGCTTTCTGACTTCTCATTCAATTATTGTGACATCTAGAAACAAGACCAAGCTTTGAACTGGATACAGTATTTGGGCGGCGCAACCTAGCAAAATTAATTTAAAAGACTGGAATGCTTACAAAACTCTATTAAAACTCAACTGATTCGTAGGGGTTATGTGTGTTTGTCTCTGTGTGCAACTGTAAGCAGAAAGGGGTAACTTATGTTATGGAATCGTTTAGTAAGCATCGATTAAATAAATATGTGACTGAACATGCCAGCACTGGCAGCCTTCAACTCCAAACCTTTTTCCGATTTTTGTTGATCCCTTTTTACATGTTGTCTGGCGTTCATTGTTCACTGGCATAAGGGTGGCACTCTTAGTGTACACTCTTAGAGTACACTCTTAATTACCCTAAACAAGCAACATTTCTACCTTGAACAAGTTGAAAAAGTTGTCCAGTGTCACTGCTCTTTCCAGCTGGAGAAATGGTACAGAGGTCTGTCTGCAGTAGCAATCCCACCATCCTTTTAGCTGCCTGACTTAATTATTATAATTGAATGCCAGCCTACACCAAGCCTCTTAATTAAGGAAAGTTCCTTGCCCCTTTCACTGAGGAACACTGGAGTGCTACTCTGTGTTTTAAAAACTGATCTGTGAGATACAGACTGTGATTTACCTGTATGAGACTCATTTATGATTACAGGTTTGGAACTCCTCACTCTGCACTCTTTGTTTAGTCATTCAGACACATCTTTGTAGGTGTTTGGTCGTTCCATGATAAATTAGCTGTCAAAGATGTTTCCTGGGCTGTATAATGTATTTTAACAGTTTTATAGCATGAGCGTTTTCAATGAAATGGCTGACTATTAATGAAATCATCAAAAACACACAATCACATCGCTATGGAACATTGTCTACAACCCCATGCAGATACCAACGGGTGGTAAAATACATTGATGCATCAATAGTCAAAGATGTGCATCGGCAACAATGTTGGTTGAGCGTCAGTTGTCAAAAATGTTTTCATTTTGTTCAGTGACTGCGTTTTATATTTTGCACACTAATGTACAAAATGAACGAATGTATTGAAATGTAGCACAGTTTTTGTTTCTTGTATTCTACAGTGAAGTTTTGAGCTAGGCTACATTTGTATGAGGAGGTTAGCTCTTTCGTAATCGGTTAGCTTTTTTACAGTGTATAAGGCTATCTGTGGATGTAAGACGCGCTGACCTTGTTGACCTCCCCGCTCCGGGTCTCCGCTCTGTAAAGAGCTGGCTCAGCGGCGGGGTGGCCTACGATGTGGCCGGACACAGCCCAGTTCTGCTCATTCACTTCCTCTCTGGGCCGAGGGGAGCTCACAGCAGCTGATAGTGATGGAGGAAAACGACCTGTTTCTCTTTCTCGGTCTACTTCTCTCCCCCGCCCTTTCATAAACATAAAAGCCCTCAGCGAAGGTAGGGGGCATATAAAAATCATCATTCCAGGCGGTTATCTGATATAGACATTGAAACGATCTAATTCTCAGCGGTGTACATGATAATTTTCAAAAGATAGGATGAATGGCTGATCCTATTTATATTATTTATATTTATAATGCCGTGGAGCTCCATGCAGCAGGGCACAGTCAGGCGAAAAGCGTGACCCAGATTAGTTGTGGGCTTACCAGACAAAGCAGGCTTTGCGGGATCTGGTGCATCTGGGCACCGCTTCAGCGTTTGGAGGACCACCACTCCTACCCCTGTCACTGCCCTGCTGGGAAGGGCCGGTCTCTCAGTCGGCAGCTGTGGCTTAAGCGTCTGTCCAGACAGCCAGCCCAGCCAGTGTGTGTGTGATGTAAGTGGCTTTCAGGTCCACGTGAGGCTGCAGCATTCTTCAAGTCTCAGACAGCACAAACAAAACGGCCAACAGGAGGAGAGGGAAAAAAAAAAAAAATTCTTGTTGCGTACTGGAACATTGTTTTGGCAGCACTCAGGAGAGGGGGCGAGACAAGGTGAGATGGGGAGAGGCTGTGTCGGATTGTTTTGTTGTTGCTGTTTGAGAGGGGGAGGGAAGACAGTATCCCGGGGCGGTGGCGCTGGTTAATTGGGGGGGGGGGGGGGGGGGGGGGGGGGGGGGGGGGGGGGGGGGGGGGGGGGGGGGGGGGGGGGGG
>JAOYSI010068105.1:1329-12845 GCA_025775065.1 Hiodon alosoides
CTCCCTCAGGCTGTCCCTCTCATTGGTCATCCGGTGTAGGCCAGTATTCTAGAGTGCACTTGTGTCTGTGCGTCTTGGTTCTTTGACCTACTTTTAGACGCTCCCTCAGGCTGTCCCTCTCATTGGTCATCCGGTGTAGGCCAGTATTCTAGAGTGCACTTGTGTCTGTGCGTCTTGATTCTTTGACCTACTTTTAGACGCTCCCTCAGGCTGTCCCTCTCATTGGTCATCCGGTGTAGGTTGGCTTCGGCCGTATCCCGCTCCGATTCCACGCGCTTCAGGATGCTCTGGGCTGCGACGCTGCTCTTCGAGCTGCGGAACATCTTCGACTTCACCACCTCCCGACGAAGCTGCGCTATCTCGTCCTGCGCCTGGAACGGAGGAAGACTTCAGAGACGGGCAGCGTCACAGACACAGCTCTTCCCCACTTCAATGTTAGCCACAACACTGAGCTCCCAAGCCATTACTTTAGTGCCCACCTGCTGACAGTGCAGGCTGGTCTTGTCTCGGTCGGCGGTCAGGACCTTAACGTTGGCCTGGATTTCTGAGAGGTGCCGTTCGTACTTGTCAAGCATGGCCTGCATCTCATCCCTCTCCCTCAGGACTCGCATCAGCTCTGAGTCGTAAGTGCCGCCCTGAGTGTGCAAAGCACCGACCGCAGCTTGATGACATGAAAGCACTGAATAAGTAACAATTCAACACCCTAAACACCCCACACGGTGCCAAGTAAAAATCGGTGCAAGTGGACAAAGCAGGACAACCCGACACTAATAATAACAGGAACTCGCCTTGTTTTGTTGGATTCTATGCATTTAAAGAGTATTTTTAGAGTGCACTTCCTTCACCTTGACAGGGGGCTGCCGGGTGGGGCTGCGGCTCTGGGGAAGCCCCCTGGTGGGGCTAAAGGAACCCCGGTTCCTCAGCATCCTCTGCAGATTTTCACTTTCCTGCTTGTAGTAATCCCGTAATTCCTGCTGAGACTTAGGTTTCCCACCACCACCAGACCCGAAGCCCTCAAGCTGATTTTTCCCTGCAGGGTAGAAGGGACTTCCTAATTACCTACTTATTCATGTCTACATCAGTGATTCTCGACACATTTACCAATATAGGCTGTATTCAAAACTAAATTAAATATATGCCAAATTAAATTAAACCGAGCAAAACTAAATGTTTGCGCGAAAATCAGTGATTCACTATATTCACTCTATAAATTCAGTGAAAACTGATGCGTTAACTCCTTTTACAACATTCTCACTGCACATCTATTCCAGTAGGACACACCTGAAAGGCCAAGTCTGTCCACCAGTTTGACCAGATTTTCCCTCTCCTGACGCAGCCGGTCCAGTAACTCCTTTAGGTCTTGGTTCAGCTCAGCTGTAGTTAAGCTGGTCCTGCTGCTTAGGCACACTGTACCAATGTGTGTAGGTTAATCATTAAGCAACTGGACCTGTAAACTGGACCTGTAACCAACCCATGCATGTTGAATTTAAAAAAAACAAAAAAACAGTGATGTCGTACCAAGTGCTTGACCTGAATCCACCAAATAAATGTATGGCTGTAAAAATGGCTAAAGTTGTGAACACTCTGGTCAAGCAAATACAAAAGATACATTTTTAGATCATTTCACCTAGAAAGCTGCTCCTAATTTGCATCTTACCAGTCACAATTAATTTACTTTATTCAATTGACTCCAGTAATAAGAAAAGTAGAATCAGAAAGGAGCCTGCCAAGGCGTGCTAATAACGTGGCTCCTTTCTGAGCCTCATCTTCGCTCCCTTTAATAGGTGTAAATATGCCCACCTCCTTGGTCTGACCCCCTCACCTTGGTATTCTTTGTCTCGTTATCTAGGACAATGTCTTTCTCCAGCCTGTGTTGCTGGAGAATCTGGAGAAGATGATTTCTGTGGCTGAGATCCTGGTTTGTCCACCGGTTCACCACCCCCTTCTACTCCTGCTGACACTGGGACTCCCTTCCTTAAACGTCTCAATCTGAAAACCAAATGTTGGAAAGGCACATGGTTAGCACAACAAATGTAGAGAGACAGGTGGAAAAGAATTGGGATCCTTTTTTAAACGGTTAATTTTTCGGCTACTTTTCAGAGCTGTACAAAAAGTGGTGAACTCACCTGAGTGGTAAATGTTCTTGATGATGATTTGTGGTTTCTGTTTTAACATCTGTACCTCAGGCACTTCTCATGTCTTCTATACTTCAATCAAGGCAGTTTGCTGATTTAAGGGAAGCAGAAACGTTTGCGGTGTGATGTACTGATTTAGTTTATTAGACATCAATATTTGTATATTAACGAAAAATAATAAAATGTGTCCATTTAATGAGCCACGCTAATAAATAGTCTTTACTAATCCAATGACTTTAATACGTTTTTTCTCTCCATTCTAAACCGTAAACGTTGGCAAGGCAACCAAACTCCACTCCTTCACATCCCTAACGCTATACATAAACAAGTGAAGTCAGATAAGAAATTAATTCGGGCAAAACGGTTAGGATATGACCAAAACTTTGTACGCAGTGAGCGTTTTTTTGGAGCTATTTAGCAAGTTACAACTCAAGCAGATGTTTCTCCAGCGGCTCAAAAAACTATATCATAGTGAGAAACTCGGCACTCCTCGGAAACACTACCGTTGCTAATTAAGGATCAATTATCGCAACAATACTACTCAAATCTCATTTCTACCATTCCTTTTGCACTAAAATGTTACTTAAAATGAACCTTAAATTTCTAATAAAAATTGTTATATGGTTTACTAGCAGGAAATTCTGCTTTCACTCCAAGTAGCAACGCAAGCTACAGTTTGGGATTTAATGCACTGACCAATCCCATCTTCCCGTTAAATTACAAACTAAGGCGTCACGAAACTCCGCCTTGGGTCACATCCAATAAACTGAGAGTTCATTTTTACCGTTGCCGTTACCTTAGCAATTTGTCTAACTACGTCTAGTCTGACAACTACTGACACGTGAAAATTAAGTTTTAAACACCATGGAATCTTTAACATTTTACAATTTTACATTATTTAATATTTTGAAAACAACGCTATAATTGTATTTTTGGTACGTCATTTGACAGGCTATCTGCTGTTTACCAAGTGTTTCACATTGGCATAAAGTGGCACATTGTGTTGCCGCGTTTCCTGGGTATCTATATTTAACACAGTACTGACATGTAACTGTTACCGTATGTATTGAAGTTTTCTCCATCTTGGTGGTTGCTTGCTAATTAGGTAACGTTAATTTGTTGGCTAAAGTACTCATAGGAAACTAATATAAACTACTTACTTGCCCAACCATAGTCTGTTTGTATCGCCAATAATTATATTTGTATATTCATATGTTCAATTGGTCAATTCTCAAATTCGCTTTTCGATGTTTTTATATACAAATAACGGTCTAGTAATATTTTCAGAATAAAACTAATGTAACAACCGAACAGACCGGTTAAAATGATTTTGGAAACATGAAATTTACTGACTTTATCACTAGGTGGCGGTATAAGTATACATTCAATAGGAAGCAGATCGTTTGACTCAGGAAGTTGACAGTGTGAAGTTTCGTTGGTAATGGAAACTTCATAGCATGTAACCAAGTATTTTAAGATCGCATCGGCAGACTGATGTATAATTATATTAAGGGGGGCACTAATTTTACAATGACAATAAGAACTTGTATTAATTTATGTGTAAATACACGCGGCTTTTTATCACCAATCAGACCAAGTAGTACCTTGGCAAAACTCTTGGAGGACAATGGTGAAACAGGATTTGTCCTGAAATCTATGTCCACAAACATATTTGAGAATCTGGCTTTTGAGGACTGGATACATGAACATGCGGATTTACAAAATCGAACCATCCTCTTCCTGTGGAGTAACGCGCCAGCGGTGGTTATCGGACGGCATCAAAACCCCTGGCAAGAGTGCAACCTCCCACTAATGAGAGAGAGGGGGATCCCACTGGCCAGACGGCGGAGCGGCGGCGGAACGGTGTTCCACGACCTGGGGAACATCAATATGACTTTTTTCACCTGCAAAAAAAAGTACGACCGTCAAAGGAATCTCGGTATAGTGATAAATGCTTTGAAACAACTTCGACCAAGCCTAGACGTACATGCAACGGAGAGGTTTGATATTTTGCTTAATAGACACTTTAAAATTTCGGGAACTGCAGCTAAATTGGGCAGGACGGCTGCTTACCACCATTGTACGTTGTTGTGCGCAACGGACCGTTCCCTGCTCTCTGGGGTTCTGAAAAGCGCTTGTCGAGGGATCAAGAGCAACGCCACGCCGAGTGTGCCTTCTGCCGTGAAAAATCTTATTGACGTAGACCCCACCCTAGACTGCGGTTCAGTCATGAAAGCTGTGGCCTCCCAGTATCAAACGGACTTTAAACTGAATACTTCTGTAATCCTGGTTGACCCCTTGGATGATCTGTCCTACCCCGGTATCCACAAAATGACCCACGAACTGCGAACGTGGGAGTGGGTGTACGGGAAGACACCCAAATTCAGTCTCGATACTTGCTTTGAAGTGCCTTATGAAACATGTAGTACTAATGTGATGCTGACCATGGATATAAAGAATGGCTTGATAGAGACGTGTTCAATTGAGACCCCCTCAGATTGGCTCCCACCGGAAGCATTGAAAGCATATAGCACACTGCTGGTTGGTAGCAAATTCTGTCCAACCGAGATAGCGGTACTTTCCGCAGCTGTCATGAGAGCTAACCCCCAGAACCAGGAGGTAGAAACAAGAATGCGTATTTTATTCGAAGAAATTGTTGCTGTAATGTGAATAAATCTCAATGTAGCAACAATGTTAATTTATGCACTAAAATACCAATAAAGTATTTGGTAATTGATACAACAGTGTGTTGCAGTTATTTAAAGTTATTTTTTTATAAATCATGATTCAACAATCACACTTTCAACAATATTCTTGTAAGGGATAAGTATTTTCTGGGTCCATCTCAAGTGGAATATACTTTAATTATTACAATATTAAAAAGTCCAGACAATAAGTAAAGGCGTCCCACCTGTAACAGTGAAAAGTAGTAGCTTTGATGCATGTGCCCAAGATCAGGAGTTGAGCATAGTATCCATTTCAAGACATATTCACTTACAGAGGAGAAAAGCGCTGTATTAGGACTTGAATATGACTCAGGCTGAATATTAGCACACGTTTTGAGACACGTTTTTCTGTTTCCCGTCTGGTCCCAATAGCAATATTGTATTATTTAGCACTTTGGTGTTCATTAAAATTGCATTCTGAGCAGATAAAATGGCAACCAATGCATTGGGACGAACATCAGGACGTGTACTTTAGTCAATGCCATACGTTGGTAGAGCAGAGGGAGAAGAATGTCACGAAGATGTCCTTCCATCGGTCCTTGTAGTGTTCGAAGGGTCCCACACAAGTTCAGAAGATGCTCAGAAGTCTACACTGTTTTCGTGTGTTTTGTGTGGAAAACATCGACCACGGTCTCTTGACACTCTCTCAAGTCATAGTCGCAATAGCCAATTGAGAAACGACCCTGCAGAAAAAAATGAAATGGCTTAAAACATGTGAAATGGCAATTTTGTATGTTAAGATAAAATAAAAGCCTTGAAGATGAATTCTTAAACGTAAAAATAAGTTTGTATGCCAGTATCCTTAAGGCTGGGTATAAAATACACGAAGAACCAATTCAGTGATCAGGCCTTGCCTTTGGTTTCTTAAAGTAGTCCAATCCTCTTCCAATCTTGATTATCCATCCATTATTGAACCTGTTGAAAAAAAGTTCTAACCCCACTCACTTCAATAACATCACGTTACACATTTTCTTGTTCTCAAAAAACATAAAAGCACCAGGCTTTTTCATTGGATTTGGTGTTCTCACCCCACGTAAAATAATATTTGAAACTTTTCCACGCCTTTTCACCTGATTTCCCTGTCATGAATGGTGGAGGAATACTGGATATTTAAAACCACGCCCTTGGTTTCTAGAGATTGTTTCATCTCAGCCAGGGCACCCATCTGCTGAGAGGAACTGACACTCTGCAAACAAAGACATTTTTACACACACTGCCTGAGGAGTCCAAGTAAAATTAGAAAACGCACAATGGAACATCTGATTTCACTTTGTAAAGACTAAGATAAGTTTAAACAGTAGAAGTGATAGATCTTATGGGTCACCAGGTATGTTAACTGAGACTGAGAAAGCTTACCTCATCCTGGGATGTCAAGAGATTGATCTTCTTAACATTACAAGGGGCTTTTAGCAGCATTTCACTGAATCGCAGAAAGTTATACAGCTAGTAACGAAAGAGAGATTAATGACTGGAACTAATTACAGGGATGAAAACCGACATAAATTCAGTAAGATTATCCGAAATCTGCACTGATATTTCAATCTTATTCAATTTACAAATTATTGCTAAGGCAATGTGCGGTTCTCTTAACGGTTTATGTCTATAGCTATGTTATGTCTAAAAACAGCTCTGTCACTCCACTTTTTCAGATGCATTGCCTTAGAAATGTGAAAACAGAAATTACCTGATGGATATGTCTGATGTACGGATCCTCCACCCACACCTCAGTCAGCGTTGGGCTGATGTAAGGCTTGAAGAGTGCATCATAGCTGAAACCTGTGGCATTCTCTGTGATTTTAATCTGTTCATGATATTTTCCCGCTTGTGTGGGACGTGGAAACATAGGAGAGATTAACTGTTGTACATTTTTTGACTGAAACTGTAAAAATTCAAAGAAAATTCACATTTCTAATTCATATACAAAATTTTACCAAATTTAAACAGTGTTGACCTCTACCACCCAAAGGACACGATACCTTCTTTTTCTCGGGTCAGATGTACTTTAATTTGCTCGGCTCTTTCCATATAGCCCTTGATCTTCTGTCTGTAATGGGCTTTCTTTGAATCATCTTTAACAACTGTTGAAATAGAAGAAAACACTGCATTTCTAAATTTTTAATATCTATCCAGAAGGATTACATTTTTTAATGCAATGCAATTTCAATGTGTATTCGAGCAAAATTACTTTGCTAGCTGCTAATACATTCATATATTTTTTTTCGTATAACACATAGCAGAAGACCAGACCAAACATCGAATTTATGCGATTGATCTGCCTGGTGATATGGTTCCATACCTTTCAGCACGTCCAATAGAAGTTGTATTCCTTCTTGGTAGCATACGACCGACTCCTGAAAGCGCGATGTGATGTCCAGCTCCACAGCTCTCTTTAGAATGGAAACGGCTGACGTTTCCATGCCCGGTACGTGAGTGCATGTCATCGTTACCTCTGTGTTTTACAGCTCGATAGTACACACCAGTGTGAAACTGTCACGTTGCAGTAACTTTGGAAAAATATATATTTTTTTTACTTCTTTATGGATTCTAGACTGAACGGCACCTTGCAATTGTCACTAGTTTGATCAACGATCAACTTTCCAATCATTAGTCCTAACTACCATAAGTATTTAGACAAAACACACATATATGTGACTTGATTTATAAGTAAACTATTCAATGAATAGTTTCAGATTACATTGAGACACAACATGCAGCTGGTTAATAATACAGGAACTTCCGGGTTTGAACCTTTGTGCCGTAAAATATTCAACCCCCCTGGAAACCTATTACATTTAATGAAAGTTAATGGAGTATTATCAATATTTTTCTGACAATGCGTATCATTTTGATAATAAAACTCTGACATTATGAAATCGAATATTTAAGGTAATTAAATCACGTAACTGCTAGCTTTTTGTTGGATCTCCAGATTCTGTAGGAACCCATTAACCTACAACGGCCATAACATGGTGTAGGAACTAAATACCAGACTGAGAATCTGTTTCTGGTAGGGTTGCGTGACTGTAGTATACCTTTTATTAAACATGAATGCCAAATACAACAAGCGTGTTGTAATAATAACTTAGCATACAACGTCACAAAGCAAAGCATGCAAACAAATCAGGAAAACGCAAAACGAAAAGAGGAAAACAACATCGAGACAAAAAAATAACTAAATAAAAAAAGAGATCAAAAAGACTGCAGTAACAGAAAACGCTGCATATGAGGGAACCCACGACGGAAGTTTTCCAGCTACCAAGGGGCAACAAACGGGGGTGTAACTGTTAGATGAAGTTACTGTTCTAAACTTATGTTGAAATACAGCGGGGACGTTTAAACGAACAATAACGTCCGATACTGACGTTTAAACTGAGAAGATAGGATATTAGGCTAGCTAAGCTATATACAACGCGTTCATTACCATCTACGGTGGAGGTAAAAAAACAACCTGGCCATTTTACTACTGCTGGTTAATAGCATCGTCCAATGTGAGTTCAACTGTTCTGCCAATGTCTCTCAAACTAGGCAACAAAAGAAGGGAGAACAAGAAAACGTCCACCCTTGGAGACGCCTTCAGAAGTTACGAACTTTTAACATCTAAAAACTGATTTGAGTTTAAAAACACACTAACCCCCCCAACAACAGATTACTACGCTATAGTAAAGGGAATTAGTTTTTTTTATCCAAATAAGCAGAAACACGTCCCATTAAATTGCAAATCAGGTATCTGTAATTTTCCAATAATAATAACAATAGCCATAATATCTTATCATTTGTAAGTATGTACTTTAACTTACGTACACCAATTAACAATAATTGGAATAGCATATTTTATTCGAAATGTAAAAAAAAATAATTGCCGATACGATACAGCCTCCACCCCTCCTTTGTTATCAGCGAAAGCCAGCACTTTATATGCGGAGCAGGAATATCCAGTATAAGATTAATCATAAACAAAATGAACAGTTTTAACATTTAACTTAAATATAAACAGCCCTAACGTTCGGAGAGCTTATATGACCCATATTACAAGAATGTGTATAAACCAATTTTAACACGAAAAATAATTTTCCATTTCTATAAAATGCACTTCAGAAAATATTAATTTAATTAACAAACGTGACTGGAGTAACTACATTGCCTTTATATACATAAAAATAAATGTGTTCATGCCAAGTGTGTTAATCATAAAACAAGATTAAATTCACGTTAACTCTGTTCTACTGATTTTACCGATAAAATGATTGCCGATTAAAATCCCAAACCATAGCTTTCTTCTGATTTAACATCATTAACATTGTTGCCGATTCATTGAAATCACTGGATTTCATGAATCATTGCAACAAAACAGGAAACCTAACCATCACTTACCAGCGAATCACAATGTTTTCACGGGCTGGGTTCTACCCTTCACCGGTGGAATGTAAGCTCCATTGTATCTACACATCGGTGTGGGCACGGGGTCCACCCTAAAGACCCCCTTGACCTCTGGACTAGCAGGCATTATTAGCTTATAATTAGAAGTTATAGTCTAGCCATAAAATACATGACAATTTGCTAATGTATACAGTCTGCACAGCCACTAGTGATTTGGTAATACCTGTGATCATAGGACTTAATAAAATGAAGAAACCAGAATTTTATTTAAGATAAAGCATGTTTGTAGAAAAAGTTCTACCATTTTAACAGACAGAAAAACAGGAGAGGAGAATCCTTCCTTGGCACTTGAATTCATCCCAGCTAAAGTCCAACAAAAAGGGTACAATAGTTTATGAGGCTTATGTCAAAATTTTAAAAAGCATAAAAATTTGACATTTTGCTAAATAAAGGAAATTATATATTGAAATCCAGATCAGCTAACATTCACTAGGATAGGAGGAACGTTAAGAGCCCCTTAGATTTTATTTTTTACTCTGGACTGAAGAGAAAACCAATCTAGAGACATTACAATAAAGAACACACTATTTGCAAACGTAAAATAAATTTTACAGGGGGTTCACGAGACAGTTATATTAACCCCAAAAGAAGGTACAATTGTTGATTTAGAAAGGTAAAAAACGGATATGGAAAGACCAAAGAATGAAACCAGAAGTGACAGGGACAAAAGGAAAACATAGAAATAGGTTAATAATTGGTGTTCGCATTGTCGGCCTGTAAGCGAGGACTGTGAAAATTAAGTCCTGAGAGAAGGTGGTTGTTAGAAGAGTTCTCTAATCATCGGAATCAGAGTCCGAATCATAGCCTTTGCCTCGGATAGTCTTCTTGTCCACTTTGGTGAACTTTGACCCTGACTTCTGCCCAAGAGTAGGAGGTTCCAATATGTTGCCGCTAGAAAAAAGGAAACAAAAAAAATTTAAAAAATTTAAAAAACCAGCAAATGTTAGCGTGGCGGCATTCGTTGGGAAAGGCTTGACTACAGAGGGCGAGGTCACCCCCTCAAACCAAGACCTAAGTTCGATTAGGAGGCGGTGAATTGTGTGTCAGTTAAGGGGTTCAATTCCCAGTCAGAGCTCCGGTTTTCCGATATGTGCCTGTCATGTTAGCTTAAAAAATAAATAGAAAGATTGATCATAGATTCATATTAGTGATAGTGATATTTTTACAGCTAAAAATCACTGTGCAAAAATCTTACCTGTATGATTGGAAAAAGAAAACCCTCAAAGACATTTGTACCCAGGCGTTCCTCTGCGACTCACCTATAGGTAATGATGTCTGAGCAGCCCAGCCGCCACTCCAACATCTCAGTTGAAAATTCGTCCGTGTTCCCGAGGTCTGTGAAGCCCACCACATAGTCTTTGGTCTTCCCGTCTTTGACCAGCGCCATGGTGGGTATGACCTTTATGCGCAGCCGCTCTGTGAGGAATGGTGCCTTCTCCACATTTAGCTTGATGAACTTTGTCTCCAGGTGCTTCTTGGCCAGTACGGACAGATGCTTGTCTAAAATTTTACTCCTTAAAAGAAAAGGGCTGGGTGGTTATATTTCCATTAACTGCAGTTTTTTTTTACGAGAGATAATCTTTGATTAAGTTTAATGAGAATACTGCAGAATGAAATACCTAAAGGCAGAGTCTCTGTAGAAATGGCAAACCACATTCTTGCTATCCTTCACCTCCGAAAAGAAATCCCGTTCACTGGGAATCTCCTTGTATTCGCCATGTCCTTTGGAGATCCATTCCTAATGGCCCAACGGAACGGTTTAGAACAGAGCTGACGTATCCACAACTAACACTAGCAAATCATAATTCCCAAAACAAAAACTACATCAGTGTAACGGTATATCTACACATCTCGATTACCTCACCTTCTTTGAGAACTACCCGTAGGACACAAACCGCTCTTCGCTGAGCCTACCTGCTTCTGCTTCTGGGCCTTCTTGAGGGCTTCCAGTCTTCTCTCCTTCAGCTTCTCCAGTTCATCTTCGTCCATCCGTCCTAGTTTGTCCAGTTCTGCGTCCAGCTGCTCCTCCACCAACCGGGCAGACTGGAGCACTTGCTGTTCTAACACCTTGGCTACCATGTCCATCGACTGACTTGCCATTGTCTGTGTACTCACTGACCGATAAAAGGTTGTTAATTTGTTTGATTGATTGATTGATTGATTGATTGAAGCATGCGTAGTGAAATTCATAAATATTAAGACGTTTTATTCTAGGTTA
>JAOYSI010068116.1:0-16086 GCA_025775065.1 Hiodon alosoides
CCCACCATGTGTAATCTGTGTGTGGGGGAGGGGCCATAACCCACCATGTGTAATCTGTGTGTGGGGGAGGGGCCATAGCCCATCATCTGTAATCCTGTATGGGGGGGAGGGGCCAATGCCCACCAAGTGTAATCTCATTAAATAAATATTTGTCTTCTCACTGACAAATACAAACGGACCCGTCCGAGGCACTAATAAGTCGATCAGTTATTTGGTAAAGCTACTGTTCCCCTGAGGATGACAGCAGGAAATCTCGTCAGTCATTGCAAGGTCTTCTCCTAAATAGCCTTCACACTGGAAAACACAAAGCAAGCAGCAGTGTAATTTGTTTATAAACGGTCGGAGTTCACTTTGTCTTAACACCTTTAGATTTGATCAGCGGTAGTTCTGTCTCAGTGTCACCAGGGGGCAGCAAAAGCTGGCCCGCTAGCTGAGGTGAGGTTAAAAAGTTCATATTCTCGAATGTGTGTTTTTACTGAAGCCAAGCGGCTGTGAGGGTGACAAAAAAATCTAATGGACTAAACACGGCGTCTAGAGTGTTGTCTTGTTATGGGATGATGTACCACAAGGAATGGACAGGAAGTGCTTCCTATGGTCACATTAACCATCTGTTGTTTATAATACACTCTGTTTTGTGACATGTAATACAACCACACACAATGGCATTGTAATATTTTGGTCTATTTCAGGCCCGACTCCGGTTATCATGCAAAAAATGCATCAACAAATTTTATTTTACTTTTTAAATCCAAAACACTCCTCTAAACACCCGTTAGACTGACTAACTCAGCCACATTTTCTACTGCCCCGGATTGAGCTATTGGCCCCAGCTGCACCAATTACAAGGCTGCGGGCTGTTGGCAATCAGGTTGTGGCAGAATTGATAGACTGTTGATAGTTTCACAAACAACTTAGTCACCTTTACCGCATTGCCTTCCACAATTTTTAAATCAATATTCTTCGTAGATCTCACAACACACCCTTATGCGAATTGAATTTTTCGTACCAGATAATTGATTGATACGCCATAAAATAAATCAAGCTTTAGCGGCGCTAAGTTTATAGCATGTGTTGACACGACGGTAGAGCATTGTATTGTAGTAAGGTCAGTCGCCGGATGGAGACAGCACTACCGCTAGGGGTCACCATGGTCACGCTATCAATGCGGGATCTGATTGTGTCGCTGTCCTTTTCTCTCCGCTGTTTGGGTGAGAGGCAATAGACTGCAACTTTGAACTGTGCAGAAACTCAAAATTCACTTATTTTTTTATTGCAGTTTTTATGAAATGTTTGCAAAATGTTCAATGCAAAAATAAACTGTTGTCCAGACAAAATAACCTCCTAGTGCTTTTGGCTCTTGGGGAGATTCACGCCAGGGGAGAGAGAGAGAGAGAGAGACAGAGAGAGAGAGAGGGGGAGAGAGGGAGAGAGAGAGAGAGACTGTCCTCCACCAGAACCAAAGCAACATTAACATTTTTCTCTGTCCTCAATCTCCTTAAAATGAAAGTGAAAAATCCCAGACAACAGGACTACTGGAAACGGCCACTACAACCAAAACCAACGCAATTCATTTTACCCACCTTAAGTTTGTCAGCCAAAAATCTGGTGTATTGCAGCCGAAGCGATAGTTGATTTACATTGAGCTTTTAAAAAAGCAAGGATTTGTTTACTTGTTTATTTTGTGGCAGTAGACGTAAGCTAAATTAATATTTTAAAAAATGTGATAAAACCATTTGATTTTAGCGACTCATGCACCCTGATTAGTATTTGCACTGTTTAGGTCCAAGAGGTAAATTTGACATGGCTCAGTATTTTTTCAGTTTTTCTTGTCTTGGCATGTGTAAAGGAAGACAGGACAAGCAGTCTTAAGACACCAAGAAGTCGACATTTAAATACAACTGACCGAGAACCAGAGGCTTTCTCCTGAAGGCACTGTAAAATCACTTCCAAGCACAGGTTCACCCCTCTCTGCACTTCAAAACACAATGTGATTCAACCAACACACCCATCACCCCACTAGCTTCTTCTCCCTGAACCCCTCCTGCAAAAAAAACCCGTCAATCAATTGTCAATCACTCATTGATGCGTCGATCATGGTTGATTGATGGTTGCTCTTTGCAATGAATCTTGGGAGATTTTCCTCTGGTCAGCTTTTATAGTACATCAAATTTAGTGAAACAATCTGTAACAATAATAAACACTGCGCAGCTTATTTCAACTTTTTTCTATAACTAGTGTCTAAAATATTTGCAGATAACTTTTTGGTTATGACTTTAAGATAGAGACATATAGCTTCAAAATTTGTGAAAGACAAGTTTAATGTACTTATGATGCAGAGTATCTCTTCAGGAAAATAACCACTTGCAAAAGAGCTGTCTGTATTTTGTATGTCAAAGTGGACTGATCAGAATACAAGGTATGATCATCATCACTGTCATCACCTTAGGAGCATCTGTGAAGAGAAAGATGTATCTAACAGTGAGGTTTTTCTCTGTCTACAAACACAAGTTCAAACGCTTCCATTCATCCAAGCTTTGGTCACCAGAGCCTCAGCTGAAAATGTAATTCATGACTTTGTGCTAATTCAACAATTTAGGGAAAAACAACAGGGTTGGAATAACTTCATGATTACCACGTCCATCGCAATGATAAGAAAACTGAAATTAATACACGTCCCTCTGTGTGATGATAGCAAGATGATCTCCTGCTTTTATTTACCTCTCCAGTCTACAAAGTTCCTCTCACTTTTCGCCAGTTTTGTGCATAACGCCAGGGTTAAAAAAAAGTTGGTCTGGCCGTAGTGCAGCTACATAGACCTTCTCCGCGAGCGCTGGAGCGCATCGAGCCCACGCTGGCAGGGAGAGACACTGCCACTGCTGGGGGAAGACCGGTCTGTGCGCCCCCCGGGGCTGTGAGAGCCAGCGTTGTCAATCCTGTAAGAGACAGAGTTGTAGTAAACAGCGTTGGCATGACCACCCATGAGCCCGTAGCCCAGGGGGGCGGGGCTGGCGCAGCGCACACAGGGGCAGAGCGAGCCCAGACGGGACGCGAACGTTGGGTGGGGCCTCCTCCCCAGATTGGGGGGTCCTCCGGGTGGCTCCTCCCTGCCGGGAGGGGGCACAAGGTTCATGTGGCTGGCGTTCTCCTCCTCTGCAGGCAGGGAGAAACTTCTCTGGCTGTAGCCAACATGGCTGGGGCCCTGGGGGGGCGCACGTCGCCCCTGCCTCGGGGGGCGCTCGTGGTCGTCCGGGCCAGTGGTGAGGAAGCGCAGCACCACTAGGTTTAGGAAGGCCCCGATGACCGTCAGGCCAAGCAGGATGTACAGGAAACTGAAAACCACGTAGGGCGTCCTTTCCTGCAAGTCCCCCTTCTTCTGCAGGGCTACCAGGTCGCCGAAGCCAATGGTGGTGAGGGTGATGAAACAGTAATAGTAGGCGTGGAAGAAGGTCCAGCCCTCGAAGTGGGAGAAGGCGACCGCCCCCAGGCACAGGGTCCCGGTGCAGGACAGGAGGCCTACCAGCACCATGTTCTCCATGGAGACCTCTGTCTTCCTGACGCCGAGGCACCCCTTCAGCCTCCCCAGCAGGCAGCGAACCATGGCGTTCATACGCTCGCCCAGGCTCTGGAACATCACCAGGGTCAGCGGGATGCCCAAGACTGCATACAGCATGCAGAATACCTTGCCAGCGTCCGTGCCTGGCGCCGCGTGCCCGTAGCCTGCAGGAGCACATTGCGCCAAAACACTTCTTAAACAACTGTTCACTTCAAGTCACTTTAAGTTACTAAATTAAACATACATATTTTGAGAACCTTAGTACTAAACATAACTCAGTTTATTTAGAGTACAGTATCATAGTTTTGCTGAGAAAAAACGAAGGAGAATGAATACGTACAGAAATACGGACAAGTTTTTTCACCACATTACAACACTCCGGGGATCTAATTGGTATAATACAATAAGTCGATGTGCAACTTACCTATTGTTGTGATGACCGTGATGGCAAAGTAAAAAGATCCCGCAAACTTCCATTGCCTCCCAGCTCGATGGGGCTCCGCTTGCAAAACCACGCGCTCAATTTCCCAGTAGTCATCCTCGGAGAAGCCGTATTTTTTCTTCATCTCGTTGCGTTTCTGCTCCAAGAACCTCTTCGTGGAGCTCTCGGTTTCGGACTCGAGCGCGTCGAATACCGCGGCGCCCACCAGCAGGTAGGAGAACATGCATAGGATCAGAGCCGCCGTTCGAATGTTCTGTTTCCTCATCTTCGCACGCGAGGAACTCGAATGGTGACCGAGAGCAGCTGCGCCGGAACAGGTGGCAGAATTCTCCGTGTCACCGCCGATCCCCGCCATCACGCGAGGGAGAGGGGCGGGGGACCGTAGAAAACTAATGAAGGCAGGGAAACAGATAATAAATTAGTGTAAACACCTGGAAAAACACATACTACAGTAACATCTTTATGAAATGCATCACCTATACAATTACGGAGACGAGTAATGAATGAGGATACCATTTTAACTTTATGTGCCAAATTGATACTAAGTGACAATTATATTTATCTATATCCTCTCTCCTACCAAGTTGTGTGAATCCCCTCTACTGATTATTTAGCCCGCAGTTTCTACGGCTCCGAACGGGAATATCGAACGCGTCGCGTCAATGGCCGAACGCAGATAATTGTTTGATTGTCATCGACAATTTGACTGATACATATTCATAACTAGCCGTCCCAGCACTCGAGACTGTTCTGCGTTTTAGTCACCGTGCCCGAGACGTCCGATTTCCACCCAGCGACAAAGATTATTCTCTGCAGATTAATTAGTATGTCACGGGGTCCAGCGCCTAAAAGACGAAATACATTTACTGAAGCCAAAAAAATGATTGACCAAGTATACATCTTGCAAAATCTCCCAGATTTTCCAATTTAGACAGAGCCTCACTTCCTCACACGGGGCCAATTTCACAGTCACCAAATCTACCGAAGTAGCAAGTCTTCCGAGAGAAGAGAACTTCTGAACTCCGAGCAGGCACAACTTGACAGATTTACTTGCGAAACAAAATAAAAATACTAATTTAATTTTTTAAGTCATTTAAAAAATGGTTACATCATAAGATATAGCATGGAGTGAAAAGTAAAAATTCCAAATACAACAACAGTAATAAAACAGTATTGTATGGCGTTCGGTCAAGATTACCCATGTGTAGCCAAACCCGAACTTTATAACAAGCCTGCAGCAAAATAGAATGAAAATGGCGTTCAAACAAATTGAGGGTTGTTTTACCGTCCGTGGAAAAACAATGAAATAAATTACAAACGTGGCATAACATCCAACACCCATTTATTTTTCTAACCTCATAAGAGAAAATGAAAACAATCCACGATTACTTTTTAATACGGTAGGAAAATTAACAAATAGTCACGCAGCAGATTGTTTAAATATATCCAACCTCCATGCTAGTAACGATGTATTTAACTGTTTTAGATGAAACATATTAAATATGAAACATCACGACTTCATTTGACCAAATACCAGTACGCGGAAATAGAAATGCGTGGGCAATTATTTATATATTTTGCATTTTTCCCCTATAAACATACGTGAATACGAAAAACCAACGATGTCCTCTAAATCTACAACATGTTTGCTAGAATTATTGCCGGTGACGGTAGTAAAGGACCTCCTGTACTTTGTTAATGTTTTATATCCTTATCATTAGGCTATGTCCCCACATTTAAAAAAAAAAAAAATTTAACCTATAATTCTACAGAATTTCAGACCTATATCTGACCTTTCCTTTCTATCAGAAAATATTGGTAAAGACTCACCCAGCAGCTAACTGCTGTCTCAGTGGGTAATAACAGTTATGAGACTCCTAGGTCAGGTTAGATACTCCCAGGTCAGGTTAGATACTCCTAGGTCAGGTAAGATACTCCCAGGTCAGGTTAGATACTCCTAGGTCAGGTAAGATACTCCTAGGTCAGGTTAGATACTCCCAGGTCAGGTTAGATACTCCTAGGTCAGGTTAGATACTCCCAGGTCAGGTTAGATACTCCTAGGTCAGGTAAGATACTCCCAGGTCAGGTTAGATACTCCTAGGTCAGGTTAGATACTCCTAGGTCAGGTTTTCATGCAGGCCGTAGCACTGAGACAGCACTTACTAAAGTTGTCAGTGTTGTCCTCAGAGTGGTGCCTCTGATAACAGCTCTCTGTCTGTTCTAGTGCTTCTTGACCTTAGTGTCTCCTATAACACCTGGTCTTACTGATCTATTTACATTTGTGCAAATAAATGATAACCTATCAGATTTAACCAAAGTTAGGTATGGTGTTCCACATAGTTTGGTCTAAGATCCCCTACTCCTAAACCTATACATTCCTTAACAATGGATTAATTTCCATTGCTGTGCAGACAACCCACAGTTCTGTTTCTCTGTGAAACTCAATGTATTCGCTCAATCAGTCTTTTAGCCATCTTGGGGGCTGCGATAGAGGTTTGAATTTGATCAGAGAACCCTCAGGTGCAGAGAGCTCTCCTTGATGTCACCTGTCTATTAGTAGGCCCACCCTTGTTGCTCTTGGGAGGCTGGAAAGAATCTGATCATCTCCATGACTACATCACCTTCCCTTACATCTCTCCACATTTTTGCTTTCCTATGCTGCCATTGTGTATTCCAGCAGAGGAAACATACATTGTGCAAAAACAGAATAAATATACTCCACCCCCTCTTGTTTGCCAGCTTCTAACCATTTTCTGCCGTTCTTGACTGTTTTCAGTCCCCCTCTCCCTGGCACAGGAGAAATGAGCTGTGGCCAATCCGAAAAAGGGTATCATCTCCAGTGCAGTCCTGGCAGCAAGAACCAAGAAGGAACCTCCCACAGAGTCCTGAAGCAGCCAATCTGCAAACTCAGCTCCTAACTGTTTGCTTTATTCTGTATGTATCTACTATTATGTCATTTTCCAGTTCTTTCGACTGCCTCTGGAGTCACGGAATAATTATACAGTTTTCGCATTTGGTACTGGGTTTTTCTGGGTTTTTGATTCCCTCTGGAAATGCAATTTGTTCAGCGCGTTGTGACAATTATGTTTATAAAAATGCATTATAACAAATAAAATTTGATTGATTTATAGGCTAACAAGAATCTCAATTACCCACGACAACTCGTTCTTTATCAAAAAAGCACTGGAAAAATGTCAGATTTTTCTAAATGCCAGTTCACGCCTGTCATAAATCTAGTGTCATGCCGTGGCTTGCGTTGTCAATTTACCGGGGACAGATGGCCGGGTTATAACGGTGTCAATCGCAGCCCGTCATAAACTTTCTACCGCAGAGAAGACAGCAACTCGTGCTCTCCAGAAGGAATTGTTCGCTTGCGGGTAAATGATCATAAACTGACGTCGTGCAGACGACCGCTTCTCTCCATCTGTTACCTCCGGGGGAAAAACACACCGTCTCGCCACTTCCCCATAGTAAACTTTATCTGCTTATTGATTTCAGTCCGAATTTCCGATATATTTGTTTTTACAGTACTTTATTCCGCTGAGTAACATAGAGATTACATTCTCTGTCTTTCCTTTGGTAAAGGTAGGATAAAGAAATATGGTCAGTGTCAGAGATGACGAAGTATAGAGACATTGTTCCCTAATCCACACGGAAAATCTGTTACTAATGCCTAAACCACAAAACTGCTCGAAGTGCAATACAAAATTTAAAATCACATTCTGACTCCATCACGTTGAGAACGTGGGTAAAATGCTAACGTTAAATTAATTCGATTGCAGTGGCTTCGTAGTAAATATAATAACACTAGAGATCTGAGTTTAAATTTACGTAGAGAAATGTATGTTTGCGTCTGCTGAGCGAATAAAACGGATCAAGTCGCTTATTAACCGTAAAAATAAACGCGCTGCCTGCTGTGCTTGCTGCTTGCATCTGATAACAAAATTGTCATTTAAATCCGTTCTGGTGGCAGCCTAACAGCTCCTTTGTCATAAATCTCAGAAAATGTATTTTTTTAATAGAAGGCCTATACCTATTCCGGAGCGATTATGGTTCGCCTGCTCGCAACTGAAAAAAACGTTTAAGCCTATCCCGCGCATCGTTTGACACCTCCGCAGCTCAGCTGTGCTCCCAGATTCCTTTCATAAATGATTGTACAGACGATTCCCTCCAGGTTAATCTGTGCTCAAACACACTGGTTCCAGAGAAAGATAAAAAACTGCATATTTCTTCCCCTCAGTATTTTTGCAGTCTCGTGTGTTAGATGGACGTCATTGTGTAGCCTCGCCTTCTGGAGCGTGCACACGAGAAGTATTCGTAGGATCAGCGTTACATCGCTGTAGCCCAGAGCGTTACGAAACTGGTCCTCGAGGACCCCCATTCTACAGGGAATCTGGGTCTTACCTGTGTTAAAAAATATTATTTATTTATTTTATGTTTTTAATGCAAAATACACCTTAATCCTGATTACTTGGTGCTGTTACTGGATAGCAACTACATTAAATTTACTTTAGGCGAGTGTCCTTTTAATTCAAATATATATGTAGAAATTGTTCAGCTTCTTTCAAAACGAGATGTTAGCTCTTTCCCGTCCTTAGCTGCACACTCAAATTATTTCGTTGGAATGCTTTTGAAATCTTTTGAGATATTACTCGGAGAGGTTGCTAATCAGCTTGACTGCACACAGTCCTCCTACACCTGATCCTCGGTGAGCCCCACAGGCTGCACCACTGAATATGAGCAGTAACATTGTGAGACGTCTTTTGGCGGACAGGCGGTGTAGGTGTGACATTGGGTGATGTGAGAACAGCGCGGGGGCTTGCTAACAGAAAAGAGCTGGGGGATGGGATTTGTCCTTTAACAAAGGGACTGTGCCACACTTCGCACATTGTGTGCAAAACCAGAGGGGAAAGTTATGCAGTTCATATATCCCTGGAGCAGAGACACACGGTTAGGGAGGAGCAATGTGAGTGGTTAACGTGGAACAGAGTGAGCGGTTAGAGGGGAACAGTGTAAGTGGTAAGGAGGGGAACAGTGTAAGTGGTAAGGAGGGGAACAGAGTGAGCGGTTAGAGGGGAACAGTGTAAGTGGTTAGAGGAGAACAGTGTAAGTGGTTAGAGGGGAACAGAGTGAGTTGTTAGAAGGAGACAGAGTGGACGGTTAGAGGGGAACAGAGTGGGCGGTTAGAGGGGAACAGTGTAAGTGGTAAGGAGGGGAACAGTGTAAGTGGTTAGAGGAGAACAGTGTAAGTGGTTAGAGGGGAACAGAGTGAGTTGTTAGAGGGGAACGGAGTGAGTTGTTAGAAGGAGACAGAGTGGGCGGTTAGAGGGGAACAGTGTAAGTGGTAAGGAGGGGAACAGTGTAATTGGTTAGAGGAGAAGAGTATAAGTGGTTAGAGGAGAACAGTGTAAGCGGTAAGGAGGGGAACAGTGTAAGTGGTAAGGAGGGGAACAGTGTAATTGGTTAGAGGAGAAGAGTATAAGTGGTTAGAGGAGAACAGTGTAAGCGGTAAGGAGGGGAACAGTGTAAGTGGTTAGAGGAGAACAGTGTAAGCGGTAAGGAGGGGAACAGAGTGAGCGGTAAGGAGGGGCAGTGTGGACCGTCAAGGAGCAGACTTTTCCTTGCATTTCAGCACTGGCTGTAGTACCTTAGAGAATCCCACAAATTCTGAGCCCATTAAGAGTTATGGGTGAAAGTAATAATGAAAGTAATATTTATCATCACAGTCCTGTATGGCCAACGCAGTGCTCTGGATATTGAAGGAAGGGGTTTGAAATGGACATATTAAACCCACACACAGTCCACTCTCTGACAGAAATTTTCTGTGTATCCCGCCTTTATCACGCTTCTAACCTGCCTCCCCGTCCCTCTAAGAGTTAGTGTCCACTGGGAACGTTTTATTTGAAACACCTTGCGCACTGCTATGCGGTATGGAGCGCTTCAGCCGCACAGGGCTTTTCTGATGAGCCCTTTTTTGTGTGGCTATGTTAACGGGGTCGACGTGGAAATAAATTATATTCAGAGCAGCTGCATGTTTACTTCGACTCGGTGATTATTAACCTAATGATGTGGCGAATTTATCGTAACCTCAGCATAAATCCAAATGTTACGACACAGCAGAAGATTGCAAGTCCCCCAATTGCAAGTCCTCGTTTTTCATATTATACATCATATAATCATATAATATTTTTATATTTATTAATTATCCGACCCCAACAAAATCAACTTTTCCTTCGTGTTTGTCGTGTTGTTGAAGTGTTGTCTCGCCCCTCAGTCGATCTAATTTTCATCAGGGATTAAAGTGAAATTGATGACGACACTGATCGCGGCTTTTTAGACATTTTCAATTAAAGACTTAAAGACGCTGGGCGCCAGTAAACGCGACGTGAAAATGGCGCTTAGCTCATCTCTACGGTTTAGATAAGCATAAGAATTATGGGCGAAGCAGTATTGCATGTGGCCAGTGGCAATGCATTGGAGTTTTGCGTTGAGTAAAACTTCACCGCAGGCTGCAGGGAGTGGGTGGGAGCTATTTTAAAAACCGCCGAGTTAAAGCATAAAACTCAAAAAGGAACCCTATTCAATGCGTCTAAATGATCTTTAAATTTACAGTCAATCTGTCGTGAGCTGCCCCGATTTAGCAGTAAAGGAGATATACCATGGGGCGGAGGACGGAAACCGAGAGGGACACGCGGAAGAGTCAGTGGGCGTAGGGAACGCTTTAAGGTGGATAGGGACTCCCACGCGTCGACACGTCTGTGCCAGGGAGTGCACGCGCCATAGTAAGGTTTGTAAATACGCGCACTCGCACACTCACTTGACCATCACTGATTACTGCTAACTTTACTGTAAAAGCATGAAAATTGTGTCGAGTCTGTGGCGCTTGGAGCGAACATTCCGTGAATCATAGCAGTGCAGATTTCTGCCAAATTTTAATATGACATTTTTACCTGTCCCTTACTCGACAATTGATCGATTTAGCAAAAAAACTCTTTTATATTTTGAAACAAGTCCCATTTGTGCTAAATTTACCGAAGAAAGCCCGCCGGAGTTATTTCTGCGTTATTTCAAACACATTCAACTCTGAGAATAGAACATTGTCCCCTCAGTTGTCATCGCATATAAACGCCCCAGTGGCTCAGCTGAGCTGAGCGTGTAGCGAGAGAGGGGTTTAAAAATAAACCCTCCAGCGATCGGCGGATAACTGGAGGAAAGAAGAAGCCAAATATAGCTCCGCGTCACGCAGTGAGACCCCAGCTCGAGGCGAAGGCGCTGCTATGGATCACGCTACGTGCTACCTGTCACAACTCGCGGAATAGGAGCGAGGTTGCCTTTCCAGTATTTACCCTCGTGTTACTGCCGTTTCGATCGAGAGAATACACAACCTGAAACCTTGGATTAAACCAGGAAACTTTGCCTTGCCCTGCCTGATAGACCAGACTCGTTTTAATGAAAAGGAGATAGTGACAAAGGCAATACAACATACCTTCCACATATATCATTACTTGTGGGACTACGCGTGTCTGACCGGTAAATACATTAAACGCACCGGAATGGTATGAGTCTAATTTACGGAACAGTTTTAGGTTGGTTCGTTAGCGCCTGGAGGCTATGACCAAATCCGCGACGAAGCCGGAAGGTAGCCTGGAAGGTGAAGAGATTGAGCAGACCTCCCGGTACTATTTGCTTCATGTAAATATTGGCTTGACGACTTTTCCCTGTCGATTTGAAGCCATTTTTGGTGTTTGTTTTTTTTCCAAGGGGAAGTTTGTACAGACACATAAAAGGATTTTGTCAGATCAATAGTGTAGTCTATATATTCCGTTGAACATATCTGTGATTATCAGCATGGTAGCACCTGCCCTTTGCCCCCAACAAGGGCCATAAAGTAAAACATAATCACAAAAGGAATTTGAACGCAGATGTGCAAGTCTCTGTGTCAGTAGAAACGTTACCACAAAATATAATCAATCAATTAATTATCGCATTGAGAATTATGTATTTTATTTACTTCGGTATTCCACGTTTTCCAAACCTTAAAAAAAAAAAAAAAATTCGCAGTGCTGCTTCAGAACCCCAAGTCTCCTAGGTGAAGGCCTGATTGGTGCGCTCTAGTGGCCACGTAACCCATTGCATTCGATTTAATTCATTTAACAAGGTGTTTTAACCACAGAGTCTCGTGGAGAGCAAAAGCAAACACATACCGGTCACAGAGGCAGTGGCGTGGGGTTTGCGTTAGGGCTTCACAAGCGCCAGGGTCCTGGGTTCAACTGGCTTGGGTCTGTGTGTTGTCTCTAAGCAAGGAACATTTTGCTAATTTCCTTAACTAATTAATACCAACAACCTATACTATGCAACAGTTTGCACACTTAGACCCATTTGATTATCTCCCGCCAAACAAATTGAAATGCCCCATCTTGCACCTAGGTCTGAACAGGGGTTTCCCCTCTGAATGTAGATTCCTCCTTTAAACAAAGAAGGGTGAGCGTGTAGAGGGGTGGATTCTTCCCAACAAGAATGCAGTCTATTTTAGGCCCTGAACTGGGTAAACAATTATGAAAAATGAATGAATTTGTCTCTTTAAAACTTTAAAATTTTATAAATAATACTTAAAAAAAAGTTTTTTTACACACAACAGTGTAAAATAGAACATAAATGTGTGTTTTTGAAATGAATAACATTAGATTGTGTCTGTATACCGATACTGATAGCATGATCCACTCTCCGGTGGTTTTACAGCCCAGCTCTTGAACTTGAATAGAGTGCATTCTGTATCGCCGAGGTAAATACACAACACTATTTTTTACATTTTCTGTAGAGCATTGTTTTTTGCGTGATTTATGTCCAGATAAAAGCTCACTCAAGGAGATAATGAACAGCTCACCTTCTGACCTTTGTCTTGCTTTTTCTCAGTAAATCTGTAAAGTGAGAAGAGGGGAGAGATGAGTAAGGGGGGGATGAGTGAGGAGGGATGAGCGAGCAGAGAGGAGTGAGAAGAGGGGAGAGATGAGTGAGGAGGGATGAGTGAAGAGAGATGAGTGAGAAGAGAGAAGCGAGGAGCTATACCCTCTGACCCTCTGCCACAATTTGAGTAAGGAGATTTTAAAAACAAAGAAGGGGGCACGTCCTGCTTAGGCCCACACCAGCCTGTCCATCCTGAAACTTACATTGTTGGAAATTTGTGTTTGAGTATTTTCTTTTGTAAATAAACTATATGATCATTTCTGGCACTGATGCTCGATCTCAGATCAGTTTAGTTATTATTGTGACGTTTTATATGTTTGTTTGGGTTGGTCCCCTGTTTGTATGAAAGGCTGGATTTGGGCCATAACAGAAGCCCTTCTGATTCCCACCTACCCCGCCAGTTCTCGTAGTGTACTGCATGATGTCAGCTGCGCGTGATCAATGGACAGACAACGTAAAATGAGGACGACGAAGTAACCTGCAGGACGTATGTCATTGAAAAGACGTCATGGCCATTTACATGCATTGTGATGTTGTCTTCGGCGTTAGGCGTGTGCGTATGTAACTACTTAATTCTTGCTTCCGTGTCATTTGATAAAATAGGCGTGTTACTCAGGCGGGTTTCAGACTAGTGCAATTAATATTAAATTATATTTAATATATAATATATATTTTAAATATAGTGACTGTTCACAACTTTAAAAACTTGCTCTGTACATTAAAAAATTATTATGTAAAAGAGATTATTTTCTAAATTAGTAACTGAATTAAGAGACTATACAAATATTGTAAACGATTTACAAATCGCACCTCTTTGTTTTATCAATTTTTAAATCAATATACAATTATTTAACTTTTGAAAATCAAACCGTGAGCTAATTTTGCCGTGTTGATTTTGACTTAATCTGAATTGCTTGTTCGTGCCAAGTAAGATCCCAGATAGGGGTCGTCTACGAGTTTCGCTTTCGATTCAACTAAAGTTACTAGTTTTGTTTCGGAAAAGTCACGCATGGGTTTAGTCGTCTTCGTCAGAAGGATCATTTACCTCGTATTAAGTAAGACCGTAGCTCGCATCTGGGCTTTTTTTTTTTCTTTTCTAAAAATGTCTGACTATCTATTGAAAACAAGACAAACCTGGAAGCATGTTAAAGAAGATTTTTACTACGAATACGATTCAACCTGGGAAGACTGGGAAACCGATGAGCATGAACATGTTAACAAAAGAAAAACACTCGATATTAACTTATATTCCGAACATGTAAGTACTGCTTTTCCCCCCCTCAGATTATAGTCATCGTCCAGCTAAGTGTACAACATCAATACTTTATTTACGTCGGTCAAGTAACTAAACTTCCACTTCCATATTTAGCCAATCAGCTAGGTGGCTTTTTTCCGCAGTTTAACATTAACGCTTTCGCTGAAATGTTTGCTTGCAATCGAATGTCTAGCTAGCAATATTTCCGACAGGACAGCCGTATATATTTCAAATATTTATATGCTACAGAAATAAATAAAAATGTAAATATAGCCTGTGCCAGCCAGCTACCTAATTGCCCTTAAGCAAGGCAAATTTCAAGCTTCTATAAAACTTTCAGAAACCTGTCCTGTCTGTGCAGATAGTATATTGTATTGTATAAATAAAATATATAATGCCTGATGTGCGTTTACACAATTTTAAGAGACACTACCTTCTGCATTGTGTTTGTTTTTTTGTTTTTAGCAGCGATCACGCTGGTGTCATAGAAACCTTCGTGCTGCCAAAGACATGCAAAACTACAGGCATGGATATCCGGTAAATCGCATTGGTTCCAATTTCATGCAGAAAAGAAAGTGAAACTAATCTGTTAGTCAGCCCCACAAAGACTGCGTATCGGAGTTTATTCTTCTCATCCTAGGACAGAAAACACGAGGAAGATGATGCAATGATTAATCATGCAATGGTTAATTTAAAGTTCTACCTCAACAAAGTCCCCAACTCTCCCGATGGTACGGCGTGGCTCGGCGATCGTGATGGCTTCAGGGCAATTTTTGTTGGTGGGACTTGGGTTTCCCAAACCGATCAGTCAAATTCCCCTCTTTTTCCTTATGCCGTCACAGGTGTCAAAATAGAAGAGTTTCACAGAGTGTGGAAGGGAGACTATGAAAGACTGGAACAGGTTCATTCTTACATTCAGTGGTAAGAGGACATTCACAAACATATTATTGTTTAGCTCACATGTTAAACAGAAGCCTGCAGTAAAGTGACCAATTGGATTAAAGTTGTTGGACATAGACGACCACTGTGTCTCAGCTGTGTAGTTTGATTTGGGGTCCATACAGATCAGGATAGGATACCTATTGCCCTTGCTCCCTATTATTGGGTGTTTTAATTTAATTTTTCAGTGCCATTTGCGTTCTGGTTACACACAAATATTTTCACATATTTTTTAAAATTTTTAAGAAAATATATTTTCACAGGTTATTTCCACTTCAAGAACCAGGAATGAATTACTTTGCCCAGGAACTTACCAGAGAGGAGATTGAGGTTGGCTGATAGACAAAACTACCTGTACTATCACCCACCCCACACCCCTGGCTTATACTCTCCCCTCCTCCCCTCAGGAATTCCATAAAAACTCAGAGGCAAAGGGGAGGCTGGTGAAGTCTTATGAGCTCATGCTGGACTTCTATGGCATTGAGCTGATGAGCAAGCGGAGTGGAGCAGTTGGCCGTTCACACCACTGGCAGGAGCGGTTCGAAAACCTGAACTGGTGTGTAGCACAACCTTTATAGAGACAGGGCTGAGGGATGGGGTGAGGGGACAATACCAAACCGAAAGAGAGCTGCGCCTTTTCTTGTTTGCTGTGTAACTCTGTGCGAGGGTTCCTGTGTAACTCTGTGCCGGGGTCGCTGGGTAACGTTGTGCCTTTTCTTGTTTGCTGTGTAACACTGTGCCGGGGTCGCTGGGTAACGTTATGCCGGGGTCGCTGGGTAACGTTGTTCCGGAGTCACTGGGTAACGTCGTGCCGGGGTCGCCGGGTAACGTTGTGCCGGGGTCGCTGGGTAACGTTGTGCCGGGGTCGCTGGGTAACGTTGTGCCTTTTCTTGTTTGCTGTGTAACTCTGTGCGAGGGTTCCTGTGTAACACT
>JAOYSI010068127.1:0-22646 GCA_025775065.1 Hiodon alosoides
AGGGAGCTGGTATAATTCAACATCTGACAATTTTATTCCGAAGAAAACTGGAAATGAGACAAAACGGAAAGTTAAATGATTTTGAATACTCAGAAACTACTCTCAGAATGGATATGGTTTCGGGGCAAAACATTTCTGTGCCAATGGGAGCTTTAGGGTCAGATAAAAAACACGCAAACAAAGCGCAGACAAAGTGTTCTGTTGATTTAAGGCTAAATTTAGAAAGATTTTCAAGGGGGGGGGGCATCTGTTTTAAAGGGAGGAGCCAATCAGAAGACACAAGACAGAAATGATCATTCTACAGAGTTAGTGGAGGGTTCTAGGGTAAGGCTCAGAAACGGTCCGCGCACAGGGCGTAAAACAAGCCTGCAGCCTCGACACTACGCTGGCAGTTAACCCGCTGGTCAGTTTCACAAGGTCCAGTCACAGACCCTGCAAAGCAGGATCATTTACATGGTTTCTCATTCTGCATTAAAATACTCCACACAATGCAGTTCTGTTGAGGTTTGAGAGGTCACTACTTGTTTGAATGCTGGTGAAGCTATTAGCTGTTTTGAAATGTGCAGTGAAGCTTGATCCATCTTGATTTTTGACCTAAAGATTGCGTCCTGAAAAAGGCCCTGTAAGAAAAAAGGTTGTTATGCTCCTGAGCAAGGCGCCTACGCTGAATGCCTTGCCCTGTAAATATGTAAACTTTAAGCTATGCAAGTCCCTTTCTTCTAAAAAAAAATAAGAATCTGACTAGCAACAAAACAACAGTAATAATACATTTTGTGGGCCTCTCCCACCACACTGCACCTAGGTTTAGCCGCACTCTCGTGTCCTTTAGAGTTTAGAGCAGACAGCAATCTGGCTGAAGTTAATTTAAAGTGTCCCACACCAGTGGCAGGGGTGAGATGAGCGAGGCAGGACAGATGCTGTGACCAACAGGGCAAATCCGCGTTCCGAAGCAGAGAAGGCATGTAATTACTTTACAGAAATGGTCGGGGACTTGCTTGCCTGGTGTCTGAATCACAGATGGATTTCTTCAATATACTGCAGTATTTAACACTTTTCATCATATCAAACAGAAAAATAAGAGGAAAATAAACACCAAAAAGGACGGACAAATTATTAACGGCAGTTCGACAACGCTGGAGAAGACAAACCCGTGTGAAGCCACTCTGACACTGCTCCAGAGCTGAATTTCCTCCATCTTTGATGATGGCGGTGGCAGAATGCAGTACCTTCGCTTTAGATTGTCAGGCCCTGTGAGCAACTGACTGAATGAGAAGGCTTTGATCTGAACCGGGAGGCCCTGCAGTGATTGTGGTTTGCAATCATAGCTGCAGGTACTCATACGTATCACAGGGAACATCAGATAAGCCATTGTTAGATTCCTGTAACCTCCCATGTCTCCCTTTGGTTCATGCGTTCCTGCTTGTCTACACGAAATGTGTAATAGTTGTCAAACGGTTTTGGAATTTGCCCTGTGACGAATTGGAGTCCCATCCCAGGTGTAGAGTGCCTCACTCCATGTGTGTGGTGAGTTAGGCTCCAGTTCCCCGGGAACCTGAACTTGGTAAGTGGTAATGGAAAGTGAATACATCAGTGAATGAGTAGTGTTGTTAATCTCTACAAACTATCAGATGTCATGTTTTGGGCCACAGTTGCGATTACAACTGCAGCTTTTGTGAACACGTGATCCTCCATTCAAATTTGCTTCAAAGGAAATGACACGTTTGGCATTTGCTTCACATTGTCTTTGATTATAAAAACCACATACGGTTTCAGTTTAACGCTTTTTCCCCTTTTTTTCACTCCAAGCATTAAGCACCGTGCCTGTCTTTTCCCTCACAATCCAAAACCCACACAATCTAAATCCCACACAATCCAAAACCAGTAAAACAATCAATTAAGTTCAGTAAATATGAATGCTGTTCAAAGTAAGGAAAGATGGAAAATGTTTGTGTCTAGATTTTGTGTCTAGGAACATAAAGAGACACAATTACTCAATGCTCTGCAATTTAAACTGGATAACACATTGATTTGCTCAAGTTTTTAAAAAATTACAGTCGCTATCACTGAAAATTGAACGGTATAGTTAAAAGTGTGTAATTGTATCCCAATGTAAATGCACTTTTTTCAAAGCAGATTTGATGTTAATGTAACAATACAATTCATAAGTTGACTGCTGGCTATTGAAAAAAACCTGTAACAAATTATACTAAAAAGGATTCCTAATTAGTTATTAAGCTAACATCTATGTTTCTGGAATTTAGTTGTTGGTTAGGGAAAAGAAAACTTTTTTTCCCGTATGATCGATGGTCTGATTCAGCGAAGCTGTGAGACTGTTTCTGTGTGTGTGTTAGAGTGACTGTGTGTGTCAGTGTTAGTGTTAATGTGTCAGAGTGTTTGTGTGTTTTTGTTTGTGTGTGTGTGTGTGTGTTTGTACTGATCCAGATGCTTAACTCTTCAATTATCAAACAGGGATATTGGAATATATCTCACACAATCAGGACAGGGCGACTCTTTCAGGTCCAGGAAAGTTTGGAATTACTTGGATTTAGAGTGGATTTATTGACTTATGACATGGTCGGAAAAAATATTGCATCATAGATTTTTTATTCAGCACATTTCCGAGCCTGTGTTTACCGCAGTGAAACGGATCAGTTACAGGGTTGGATTGTGCTGCTCAGGTTGTGTGCAGCACAGACGTTCTTCTCTACTGAGCTCATTACAAATTCATTAACCAACCAGCCCTGCTTACCATCTCATCTTTGTCTTGTAGTGCGAGGAGATCCAACAGGAAGTTCAGCTGGAGGACTAAACTATTTGCAAATAAAGTTAAGGCCATTTCTTTTTCAGCACACTGATATCTGGTGCCAATTAACTTGACAATCATCATAAATCTGCTCAGACAGGAGTCATTACCTGCCCTTCAATGCCCAAACAACAGCTATTCATTGCGCAGATTGACTGCATCACCTTGGCTTGACAAAATCTTAGCTTGTCGTTTGTTACTTATGCCAGATGGATAAAGCATGCTTATTGGCTATATTGTTACATTGATACTGCAAACATTTACAGTACTTGCAAAATGTAATATTTATAGTTATAGTATAGTTATAGTTATAGTATGCTGGAGGGTAATCCAAATCCAAAAAAAAGAAGAAGCGTATGTAATACGTGTATGTAACATCAGTATTCTAGCTCTCTCTAGTTAATATTTGAATTATTATAATACATATTGTTTGCGCTAACAGAAGTCTATTCATTTGTCTTTGTCTGAATTCAAAGCCCTCTAGTGGCAGGCACAGTTAGTACTGGGGAAGTGGGGAGTGGTTTAGAGAGAGTTACGGAAACAAACATAAATGTTAAATTAGATTAATTTATTTTTTTTACTTTTAATTTACTGTATCGTTTGTTATATAATAGAAATATGGCTAGGCCTTTATTTTTATTTTTTTTGTTTAGGGAAATATGGACCAAAAACCTCCGTACTGTGCAACATTGCATCTTCCCTACAGAAATCCCACTCACGCCAACAGTTTAACAGCGGAATCGTCTCTGTTGTTTCAGTGAATATTAATTCTCACTTTCTGTATCATCATTAGGCTTATTCACGCTTTGATAAGATATGGTTTATCTCTAGTGTTCCCCCGTGGGATAATGGGGTTATTGTGCATAATTTGTTGCTAGTTCAGGTGAACAAATGATATGTTCTAATGTTTCTTTCCTTGGATAAAAAATATTAACACTAACAGAAATGACAAAAACAATAATAATAGTTATTCCAATCATTATTATTGTTATTATTATTATATATTATTTTATTATTATCATTACTTTATTTATATCATATAATCACGTTTAGCTTGTGTCTGTTTTTAATCGCATAGCCCAATCTAACGACTTTCTAACGACGAGTTTCTAACGACTTTTTTTGCTGACTGTTGTTGACACAGTTCTCTTGGCAGAAGTTGAAAGGGATGAATGAGTGCACTTTGATGCAAAAGCAGACAGAATGGGGTACCCATTCAGGTTTCCTGACCGATTTTAAATAATGCTGATTTGCTGCATCACAAAAGTGGGATATGACCTTTATCTTCATCTGCTGTCAAGCAGACAGACTATGAATATGGAAATGATCTTTGCAACGACTAAACAGGGGTTGCATTTTCAAACGAGACAGATCGGTAAGTAAGTAATGCACGTAAACCAATATAATGTTCTTTTTTTTTATTTCTGCGCGGCTTGATAGATGCGACGGAGATAGCCGACTTTTGTGCCCACTCTCGGCAGAGAGGTTGGACGCGTGTAATAAAAGACCCTTTATAAACATGAGGTTAAACCAACTGCAGAGCAATGAGATGATGCAAATTCGTGATCCGTTTTTTTTTTTTTTTTTTTTTTCCTCCCGCTCAATGGCTTTTCCTTCCTGCACTTGTGGACGCTTCTGGATTACTAACTAAACCCAGTCCAATTCAGTCCGCCCGCCCTATGATCGTGTCAGCCACTACTGCACTTAAATGCCGTCGTTACCTCTCACCTATAATCAGCTGGGAGCAACGGTTTTACAGCTGGAAAGTTACCAAACATTACCTTATATTAACGTTTTCGTTTATCGACTGGTGGAGAAAATGAATTAATTATCACTCTTTATTTTGGTCGGGCTTTATAGAATTAACCCGGTGCATACTAGAGGCTCTGTTGAAGTCACAGTAATAGCTGTGATACACCATCTCTATAGACACAAGGGTGTTTGTATTTTTGGTTGTTGTTGTCGAACAGCTTTGCAGTTCTCCTCCGGGGCCACTCCGTTAAGAACTCTGTTGGTGTTTTGGAACATCCTGGTATGTCTGATAATGAGACACACAGTGCCCATATTATATGTGTGTGATGTTAAGCGCTCCACACAGTTTTGTTGGCTCTCAGTTTGTTTAAAATCACGACCGATACTGCAAAAATATCTCATATTGCTCAATAGTGCAGTTGTGTTATCAGACTCATGGTGGCCTATGTGTGATGAAGGGAGAAATCCTCTCATAAGATGAAGAAGGGGCAGGAAACTGCAGAGAAACACCAGTTAAACTGATCAGAGATGCAACCAGTATGCCGCCATTGTCTCACTGCAACAAAGAGGCCTGACCGTAGAGGACACTAAAGACCGCACGGTTCTGGACTGTTATAGCTTCACACTTGAATTTGCGACACACTGCACCTATGCCAGGATATCACAGTGCATTGTGGGTTGGCAACCCCTGATCTATAGGCAGTGCACCATCGACACAAATTTACAACGCATAATGTTGAAAGCAAAAAGTCAGACATCTAAACTCTTCAGTAAAACATTAATATTCCATTCATTAAAATAAATGAAATATGGATGGATTGAGATTCCCACTTATCAATGAAAGTACAGTTTAGAATACTTTATCAGAATTATAAATGTTCTACACAAGATAACCACTCACTGTGAGCATGTAAACAGAATGGGATGAAGGACAGAAAGGGAGTTTACCGCTTATCTCATCAAAATGAACACAATGCGAGTGTGAACTTTACTGTAGTTATGCCAATAAAAAGTGATTCAAGCGTAGCTCATTTATTGAATGCAGATTTTTTGTTTTTTTTTGCTTCATTACTCAAACTAAAAACATAACAATGAATGGCATTCTCGACTCAAGCAAAAATATTATTTCATTGTTTTTTTGTTATATACGGAGCCTGATTGCGGTCTCTGATCTTGAGCGATGACTAATTTAGTCAAAGGAAGGGGTGAATCATCTCATTAAAAGGGAGGATTAATACGTAACGGCATCTGAATTCACGTGATCATGTGTCACAGGTGAAATCCAGCCCACACACGCACAGAGAACATGATTTTATGCGGCGTCAGATTTCAGACACTTGGCTCAGGATGCCATCTGATGATGTAACAATTGACATTACCATAACATGCCATATTCAGTCACATGACACCGTAGTCCATGGCAACCTGAACAAGTTTCACAGTCCAATAATTAATAGGTAATAAATGCATTCATAATTTAAAACTACATTAAGAACTGTAATATTTTGAGGCCCTTAAAATGGAGGGAACATTGCGGCATTAATAATACTTTCATATAGCTTTCTCCCTTAGTCACAAAATGATTGGTAGCGCATAAACCTTAAAATCGTGTTGTAAACAGTTCCATTAGTTCTCTTGCAGTATTTTAACCAAAATGACACTGACTTCACAATTGATTGCACCTTAATGAAGCAGTTCTGTCCTGTCATAACATAATTGCAGATACACACGCGTTTAAACAACATTCTAAGTAGCTCTATTAAGGAGCGTGGGGCTCTGGGTTTGTACCAGACCACACATTCATGGAGTCAGTTGGTCAGCTGCAAATTCTGCCGTTCACTTTGCTAGTCACTTTTGCTCACGTAGTATGGTTTGTTTTAAACTATTAACTGTTAATAAATTAAGTCAAGCAAATGTATTCTTTCATTCAATATACTGTATCAGCTAGGATTGGTTTGATTGTGAGAATAGGCTACATTCATTTCATAAACAGCGTTTGATTTGACCTTGCAGCTGATTGTGTTAACATATTGATTCATTTATGAGAGACAGGGTCCTTTTGTTTTTCCCCGAAGAAGGGTGTCCACGCATCGCTCCTTTAAAATCACCAGAGAGAAGCAGAAAGAGAAGAACCGCCATTTTTAGATGCTTTGCATAAACTACTGGCAAGTGTCTGTGATGAAACAGGAGGCTCACCCCAGCCTGATTGCGGATCTCCAGGATGTAGGACTTTGATGTCTTGCTTTTATTGATAGTGGATCTCTTGATGCCGGGTAGCATGCTGTTTTTCATGTGCCTGTGTTAGCCTGACGTATTTCACTTCCCTATTTTTGGTGAGAGAAGGCAAGGGATGCCACCCACGGCAGGAGTGATGACTCAGGCAAACTATAACTGTAGCAATAAATATTAACCATCCTAAGTGTTCGTCAAACTTGATACTATATTTATTAGACCCTGCAGTGGATATGCAGGACACCTCGCAGAAAATTGTCGCTCGGAATCGTGTATCTTCGGTATCTTTGGCACGCTTTTGGAGTCATTTGGGCTTCTCTGGTGAATTTTGCACATGGCAGCCCTTTTTTGTCATTTATTTTGCAGTGCTTTATGGAAGGCCTCCCTGCTTGCAAAAGGCTAATATTAGCGGCGTAAATGTGATCAATGCGCCACTCTCTGACAGGCAAAATTGTGCTCCTCGAGGCATGCCAATTACACAGGCATTCATACCCCGTTAAACCCGCATTGTTTCAGAATGCAAATGAGGTGCTTTTAGGACACTTTAAAATAAGCAGAGAAAACGGTCTAATAGCCAGCTAGGGTATGAGTCTGGTTGCACACAAACAAACAGTAAGGCATCCTATGTCAACGCGACAAAGAAGGGAAGGCATTAACAGCAACCTCATTAAAACCTACACAAATAAAACCAGACAGAAGATACAGGCGTGGAGCTCAAGGGCTGTTGTTGTGTGTGTGTGTGTATATATATATATATCTGATTTGGCACGGCCGTTTCCAGAGCGTTAGCATCAGAAACAGAGGAGGTGTACAGCCGCGTGCACGCCTGCCTGACACAGGCTAACGGCACTGGGGATGGGCGCAGCAGCACAATCTTCGCCCTTCGCACGGCCGAACCTCGCAGCGCTCTGTGCCGTCGTGGCTGACGGCTCTGAGGTTTTTCTCCTTTCCCATCACTGCGATCCATCCTCCGAGGGGAGAAAAACATTCTCCGCACGTTTCCTCTCCTCTCTGTTTCCCTCTGTTGTGTCTCCCACACATTCCTAGCTGATGAATCAGATTGCTTTCGGAGCTAATAAAACCTCTTTAATGTCTTTTTAAAAAGGTTTTCTGCGGTCTCCTCTTCACATGTTCCCTGATGGATTAACAATCGCTGGGGGGTGACATCACAATTTTTGTGAACGTTGTTCAGTTTTGCGTAACGTAAGATGAGAAGTCCACGTATTTTTTGGAACTCAGTTATTTATTTTGTTCTGTTTACACGCATTTATCACCTGGATAGAATATGCCTGCGAGTAGACCACTCCCTTCAGTTCACACATGTCCTTTCCTCCGAGCCCAACCTTCATACACAATATCCCCAGGTTGAGCAGTACTGGCTGCAGCAGTATTCTATGTGAACACCCCCGACCCCCTGCAGCAATCTCTAAACAGATTGGGATAGATTATAAAAGCAAAAAAAAAAATCTATGCATTAATGGACACTGCAGCCAATGATTACAGTTTCTAAATAACCGATGCAATGGGTTAGTCAACAATACACAATAATGAACAATTCAACAGTCCATATGCTGTTTGTCAATGCATCGTCCAATAAAAGACTACAGATCAAAACATTCCTAATACGTGCTGTGTTCTCTTTCTGAACCCTCACCCACTGCACAGCGTTCATTCAATTGGGCATCACCCCAACTAGATTAGTCTCTGAATCTGGTTATTAACAGCAGGTGTAGGTTTCTAGCCATAAAGCATGGGGATAGGCCCATTATCGTAGTGTTTGTGTGTGTATATTTGCCTTTGTGTTTATCTGAGCATATGTGTGTCTATGCGTGAGAGAGATTATGTGAGTGTATGAAACTGTGTGTTTATCTGCGGATATGTGTGTCTCTGTACGAGAGATAATATGTGTGTCTATGCGTGAGATAGATTGTGTGCATATTTACCTGTGTGTGTATCTGTGCATATGTGTGTTTGTGTGTAAGAGATAATGTGTGCATTTTTACCTGTGTGTGTGTGTATGTGAGAAACAATGTGTGCATATTTACCTGTGTGTGTGTGTGTGTGTGTGAGATAATGTGTGCATATTTACCTGTGTGTGTGTGTGAGAGAGATAATGTGTGCATATTTACCTGTGTCTGTGTGTGTGTGTGAGAGAGAGAGATAATGTGTGCATATTTAGCTGTGGGTGTGTATGAGAAACAATGTGTGCATATTTACCTGTGTGTGTGTCTGTGTGAGAGATAATGTGTGCATATTTACCTGTGTGTGTGTGTGAGAGAGATAATGTGTGCATATTTACCTGTGTGTGTGTGAGAGAGATAATGTGTACATATTTACCTGTGTGTGTGTGTGTGTGAGAGAGATAATGTGGGCATATTTACCTGTGTGTGTGTGTGAGAGAGATAATGTCTGCATATTCACCTGTGTGTGTGTGTGTGTGAGAGATAATGTGTGCATATTTACCTGTGTGTGTGTGTGAGAGAGAGATAATGTGTGCATGTTTACCTGTGTGTGTGTGAGAGAGAGAGATAATGTGTGCATATTTACCTGTGTGTGTGTGTGAGAGATAATGTGTGCATATTTACCTGTGTGTGTGTGTGTGTGTGTGTGAGAGAGATAATGTGTGCATATTTACCTGTGTGTTTGTGTGCATGTGCCAAACTGTTGTTCTTCCTAAATGGCCCCTGCAAAACTCTCCCCAGAAATTAGTCTCCACTGACTCTGCCGCCAAAACCAAATCCGGCCAACCCAAAATAAATTTGTGCTGGAGCAAGGAGCTCAACCACAAGCAAGTCCTTTTATCAGCGGAGCAGCTGGCCTCCGACCAGAGTCTGGTAAAGCGCCCGGCTTGCTCCTGCTCTCCGGTTTTCCCACCCGATGCCCTGCTCTGAGATCAGGTACAATTGCCTTACCACTGCCAGAAGCCTTGTGCGTCATGATCTCAGTAACACAAATTACTGTACTTTCCAGTCCCAAATCCCCCCTGGATATATATATAGGTTCAATGAAATGGGTGGATAGTACATAGAGAGAGGAACAATTCCCACATACAAGTACAACCCTTGGCCAATATATATTTACAACATTGGTTCCACCCTCAGACATAATTCTCCACACATCTAAAAAAAGATTTGAAAGTACATTCCGTCTTCACTTCACTTCGAACTCCCATGCCAGACAGAAATCCGCCACCCCGCTCCTATTCATTTATTTTGAGTCACCTATATCAAAGCCACGACTGCCAGGTCTTTCAATAATAATAGTCTACCTAGAGGCCAGGTCCTGTTCTCTAGGAACGGTGGCGAAGTGGGCGACGAAACCTGTGGTGGGCTGGGGTGGACATGAGGTAAATGGGTCACGGTCACTTCCCAGATCTTACTCTGCCTTCGCAGGGGGAAATTCCACTCTGAAATGCATTCATTAAATCGGACGCGGAGGAAAACAATGTGGAGGGCCTCTCCGTTTTACCCATTTGCCTGTTTCCCCAAAGGAAGAAAGACTTCTGCTAAGCAGTAGTGACGGAACTTGCCTCCAGTCGGAGGGCTGCCGCCAAGTGCAGAAGATAATTCCCTCTACCTGCCTCATTAAAACGCCTGTGTTGAACAAGTATCCATGGCACAATCTGGCCTCCTCATCTATTTGAATTGCAAAAAAGGATTAGAAACCAGTGGCTGAAAGGAGGTTGAATGTGGTTGTAGTTTGATGTCGCACCTGCTTTGGTTAATATTAATAGCATCCAGAATATGCAAGCCCTGTTTTGGGGAGATATTGATTTCATCGGTTTATATTGAGAATGCACAGTTTAATGTGTTAAAGGGGGGAGCATGGTACATAAACTGGAAAGGATCCTGACAGCATCTCCGCAGATTAAAAGCACGGATGGTATCTACTTCACACTTGGGTCCAGATCAGAGTCGCGGTCACTCAACATGAGGCCCAATGTGATCACTCACCCCTCTGGCGTCTCTCGCTGGGGCTGGGCACAGAGGTCCGGGGTCCTGATTTAGATCTGACGGCAGGCTGGGCGGGCAAGAGGGCCTGACTCTCAGCTCAGTGGAGGCATGGCTTCCAGCTCATTCATCACCCGCTGGCAGGAGCAGCCAGGGATCCTCTCCACAAAGACATCTCTCTCATGATGGATGAGGGGCCACATCCAATTCTTATTTTTCATAAGAAGCCAAAGGAAACAGGTGAAGAAGTAATAAACGTTTGACTGTCAGTCACTCCTGGGTGATGCTCTGACGATTGACGTCCACAGGGAGGTGGGCAGCGGTGTGGATGTTGTGGGAAGGAAAGACATGCTTCTCCTGGGACCTGGGCCGGTGGGGCCATTGTGAACTGTATGAAACCGGGATTGTGATTTCTTACAACCTCCCAGACACACAATCAAGTATGTTTACTACCATAAAAAATAAGCTTTCTTATACAAGTAATCATCTAGTAGGTATGGGCTGTTGGGAACCAAAGCACTAAACTCCTTTCAATTATTATTATTTTTTTTTTCCCTCTAGTTGTAGACTTGCCAAAAGTTCTGTGTTGCGTCTAAGAGGTTCTCAGCCCTTAATAATTGGAGCGTTGTTACTATGTCAGTGCGCAAAGAATACTCTCTTCCCATGATCTTACTAATCATGGCAATTAGAAACGTGGGATCAACTAACCAAACCTCCCTTCCTGACTTGAACATCTATCAATCCCACTCAGGGCTCCACGTTGGTAATCGAAACGCTATGCCCTAACGCTGGTGCTAAGGGCTGAGGTGTTAAGGTGTGGCCGATCCATTGTTGCCATTTTTGTGGTGCCAGCACAAACGCAGCTGCTGATCTGTCGAAAGCATTGGCTGAGCAGAAACGCGTGTTAAGGGTGCGGTTAAACAATAACCAATCAAAGCTGTTTTGCTCCCCTAAAGAAGCAAGTCGTAATTTTAGATATGACAGGCCAACCAATCGAGAGGAGTGGAGTGGTTCTCAGCACAGGAAAAGAATGTCTTTGTGCGTGAGGTGCAATGCACACTGTAAAAACGAATAGCAAAGTGTTTATTTGAAGTGTTAAATTCTGTTCTCATTCTAAACCTTGTGTTTTCTTTACAGCACGACATTTTAGATATATATCCCTACAGTGAAAATGCTCTGTTCTAAATTGAAACTGAAACTGAAATTGAAAAAAAATAAACTAGGCGGCTGTATTATTTCATTTATGAACACACAAATGTATTCAAAAAGTGTTGCTGTTAGGTTTCTTCAAGTTTTTAGTTTGCGGTTAAATGTAGTCATTGAGAATTAGTGAAAAAGAAACGTGTCATTGTGTAACATAGATCCCTTTGAGAGCTGTGACAATCGGAACATGCTATAGCACTGTTAAAACAGCTCTTTATCGTCTGCGTTAGGGCTGTGAGTGGATCTCAATCGGTGGAGACGTTTTAGGCTAAATTACACCAAAAGAATTTGCTAATGTTTTTTTTTTCAATGTCCTGCCCAACAATGCATCCCTGCTTGGCACAAGTTGATTACTTGAAGTGCTCCAAATTACCGCTCTTAGGTAATACATGACGACAACACAGTTGGAGAAAAACCAGCAGATTGACCTGCGTCCTCTTGCGTTGCGGGAAGAATAGCCTTAATGTTACACACTTGATGGCGCAATCTGCTTTTTAAATCTCTCAGAAGTTATCTGTGCCGTCTCGAAAGAAAAACATTTAAGAAAGAACACACAATGTGGCCTCTTCAATTCAACCCAGAGAACCTGGGTTATTATATCCGATTTACACTTTAGAGTTTAATGGAAGAAAAGAACAAATTATTTGCTAATATGCAAATTGATTATCACGTTGTACTCCTTGAGAAACAAACAATAAAAAATATGTTGAAAAAAAAAAATAAAAGCAGACTCTTCCTGTGCTTGCATGGGTTTCCAGGTGCTCCAAAGATTTGTGAGTCAGGTGGTTTGTCAGCTGAGAAACTCACCCTGTGTGTCTGCCACCCTTTGATTGACAGGTGTCCTGTCCTGAGTGTAACCTGTCTGCCCGATTTGGCTCCAGTACCCAGGATACCTGAACAGGTAAGGGGTTACAAGAAATGAATGGGTGTATTGAATAAAATATAAGTACCAACAAAGTATTAGAAGTATTTTCCTTGAAAAAGGTAATTGTATTTATATTCAGACATTCGGGAGCTTACGATGGATTCCATGAGGTGTAAAATATGCAAATCCTTCCAGAAAATTGAAATTGAAAAAAAATAATAATAATTGTGGGTTATACTGACTTAAGCAGCAAGGCGCCAGGAAAATGCTGGTTGGAGAGAGACAAATCCAAGGCAAAATTCTGTTCTATTTATTATTATGGAATTAGGTATGATCTCAGAATTATATCTGTGATATTATATAACTGTATTATTATTTTTTTATTTTTAATTGGTGTCAGATGTTTCTGTAGGCACTCTGGCTAACCCATGTAACCGTCTGGCATAACATTTTTCTACAAACACATTTCACAGTACTTCATTTAGAGGACCTGTGCGTGTGCGTGTGCGTGTGCGTGTGCGTGTGCGTGTGCGTGTGTGTGTGTGAATCGGCTTTATAGCATGTTGGAAAGCGAAGCGATTTGGGTTATGTTTTATTTAATTTTTTGTTCTTGGTTCAGAAATCACTCAGCGTAATGTGCACTATGCAGGTGTTTTGTATGCTTGTACATTTATTATTATTATTATTTTATTTTTATTCTATTTTGAATGAGCTGAGAGAAAAATAATAAGAGTCAAGATATGTTTCTGTGCGAGACTAATTCTTAATATTTAGATGGAATAATAATTTGTCTCTGTTAAAATGTATCATAGGTCACATTACTCACTGTTCTGCTCTCCAAAATACCTAAATAGCACAACAATGATGAAAGTTTTCTGCATTTGTGTATTCATAGTAGATGTGAATTTCGGTGTGTGTGTGTGTGTGTTTGTGCCTAGACACCACAGTAAAGATAAAGGCCAGGGGTCTGCAGGGTAATTCATACTTCTTTATCCCACTGTTTATATGTCTGGTGGGAGCGTAGGCATCCACTCTGTGACCTTTTCTGCTCCATGCCCAGTCCGTTTAATCACTACCTGTGTGCCGATTAAGAACATCTCAGACATCAGACTGTCGTGTTTCTCCCTACTCCGCCTCATCACCACATGCCCCCGGGTCTCGTTGAACGAGTCCCGTTGTATCGCAAGGCAGTGATTCGGTGACACACCTCATTTATCATAAGCACCCTCCTTATCCCACGTTCCTTGGCACTCCGGGCGAATCTAGCCCTGGCTCTCAGCAAGGAGAAGGGGCCGTGTCCATGCCGGGCTCTGTCTGGGGCGCTGGCGCGGAGAATCGTGGGGTCAAAGGTGGAGCGGAATGCAACGTCGGGAACCCCGAGTGAGCTGTTTAAGCCGGCTCTGCAAAGGCTGTGGAGAAGCTGCAGGAATTCCTCTTTCAGGCGAGGACGAGGTTTAGGTACCTGAGAAGACCCCCTCGACTAAAGGCTGTGGAGAAGCTGCAGGAATTCCTCTTTCAGGCAAGTACTAGGTTTAGGTACCTGAGAAGACCCCTCCGACTAAAGGCTGTGGAGAAGCTGCAGGAATTCCTCTTTGAGGCGAGGACGAGGTTTAGGTACCTGAGAAGACCCCTCCGACTAAAGGCTGTGGAGAAGCTGCAGGAATTCCTCTTTGAGGCGAGGACGAGGTTTAGGTACCTGAGAAGACCCCTCCGACTAAAGGCTGTGGCTGCTCACACTCGCTACTGTGAAGTCTGCAAAGCATACAGAGCAGGAATGCACGAGTCAAACACAGCTTCTTTACCCATACTGTGTGGGACACATTAGCATGCCCTCTATTTCTTTGAACTTCTGATGTAATTAATTCTAAACGGAGAGAGGATATGCAGAGACCACTAATGGGAAAAGTGTATGTGTCCTACTAACAAGTCATTAACTAAAGTTAGAAAAATTTGCAAACATTATTATTTTACTTTTTATTTTCTCTTTACAGGGTGGCATTTAGCTGTGACATTTCTGAGGGCAATTTATTTTGTACCTCTGAACCTAACGGTATGTTTAAATATAGAGCAATCTGCTCAGCGTCCCATTTACGTACAGCAAAGAATAAGGTCATTAAATAACTAGCACTGTGTATGAGAATGTTAAATATATTTTTACAGTTCATTTAATAATCATGGAAATTCAGTGAAAAGAACATTGGAACATAGGAACAAGTGCTCACAAGCACAAGCAGAACATATGTTGTTATTACCTGATGAGGCTAATCATGTGCCAACATTAGAGAAATAAATGAGGGAACACGGGTTTTAGCACTTGGGGCAATATGGATTTATTGACAAGTTCTTGAAAATGTTCAACTTTATATAATGTGCGTCAACTTTGCACAAAACCGGCAACCTGTTTTCACACCCATCACGATGTGATTACAGACCAGGGATGAGGCACTTCTGTTGCTAAGAAACTGTTGCTACAGTGAATGCTAATGTGAGTGCGATCAGTAGATTGGTAGGTGAAAGTGCAGGGAGAAATGGGAGGGTTTGCTTGCTGGCAGTCTTCAAAATTTAAGATTAATTAAACAACGATAAAACAGCAATGGTCAATTTCAGGCATGTGTACATCAGCATATTCTCGACCTCGGTTGGAACTCCCTGTCCTATGAGACCATGACTGGGCTTGCATGCTTATGAAGTCAGCAAAAATGACAAACCTTACAAAATCAGGGCAGGAAATTATACTACCGTGTGGCTGTGCGTGCGATGCACGTGCTGGTTCAAAGATAGCGTACATATTGGGCCTGAAAGTGATTCCGTTTGGAGAAACGTCAGGCGATCTTTGTCTGTTTGACAGAGCCCCGACGCGCCGCAAAACGATAAATTAGATTTTTTTGTGAACTTGTCTTAAACGGAAAGACCGCATACATTACTGTCACGCCACGCAACGTATGCCGTTTTCATCAGCATTTACACCGTGGCGATAAAGATATTGGTGACATTTACTTCTGCTGCACAGTTTGTCCCAGCGTCCTTTTCTTTTGTAACTCGATATGTGGCTGCCTTAGTTAGTTTCTGCCAGATAAGCATGCACCGATGTAAAGTGGTTAAAAATGTGCTCTCCAGCGCAGCTCCAAAGCCGTTGAATTGGACTCTGAAATGAAATCTTCATCAGTTCTGAAGCACGTGTCTCGCACAAATCAATTGCATTCCACACCTGTAGCCCCCGTCTCCAGTGTGAACGGCGCCCAGTGCTCCACGGTAAGCATGTTTCTTATTTTAGAACATCACAGATCCGTTTGTATGATCCTCTACCCCCTTCATGGTCCGGCAGAGAGAGCGAGGTCCGCCCGCTGGGATGCCCATCCTTTTCTGACCGAGGATGTTTTGGAATCGGTATGCTTGAGATCTGAGGGGTGAGAGGGAAAGGACCGAAGGAAAACTGACACGCCCCTGTGATGAGTGAATTTTAGATGTTGCGGCTGAGGTTTAGCATGGGAGCAAATCACACACTCGAGCATTGAACCCTGTACTTCTTTTGTTTTGTTTTTTCTGTCTGTGCCATTATGCAGACTAATGGAAGAATGCAATTCATTTATTTCGTCTGTAATGGCATTTTCATATTTCTGTTGTTTTGGCCAATGAATTACAGCGTAAATTGAAATTCCCTTTTGATTAGTCATCTCTTCAGCATGGGTGAGGTAAGGACTGATTTAATTTCCCCTCTGCATGCAGAAAGAAGTAGGCCACAGCGGGATACTCGCGTTATCTGTTAAAAATAAATAAAAGAACTGGTATTTATCCTGGCTGCTTTCTCTCCAGGTATGTTTGGATGTTTGATGAACAAAGACAGAAATTATCCATGTCAGAACGAAGCCTCAGACGCATCTATACGTCATACTAGATGAAATCCTTAAAGCCGTGGAGCGCTCGGAAACGCAAGGTTAAAAACGCGAGAGTCTCTCGGCGCCACGGAGGCAGACGTTCAGGGCGGCACAACGCGGGACTCAGCTCGTGTTCAGAGCCTTGGTGTATGTGAAAGGAAGGTGTTAGCGTGGTAATGGGAAGTAAGAGGTAGCAAGGTCAGCCATAATGGGAAAAAAAATCCTTCCACAAAACACCTATAATGAGATGGGGCAGGACAGGAGAAGGAGCCTTCACCTGGAGCGTGAATCTTGGCCTTGCACAGCCCCTGTCATTTATTCTTCCACGCTTCTACTCTGCTCCTATTCAATAATTACAGTAGAAATGATTCAAAGTGCCTGGGGATACACACTGTCCTTGGATTACAACCATAACGTCATCAGTAGCCGCAGAGATATTAGTCTACAGCAAACTCACCAACGAGGATAGAAAATGACAGTTTAAACCGTCTATTGAGCAAGGAATCTACAGGTGACAGTTTGCGACGTGACTTTTGAAGGGTTTGTACGACTGCAGAGGAACCCCCCATTAACATTTGCAGGACTCAGGCAGTAGTACAGAGAACACGCCCACTGACATCTTCACAAGTTCACACAGTAGTACAGAGAACATGCCCACTGACACCTTTACAATTTCATAGAGTAGTACAGAGAACATGCCCACTGACATCTTCACAAGTTCACAAAGTAGTACAGAGAACATGCCCACTGACACCTTTACTATTTAATAGAGTAGTACAGAGAACATGCCCACTGACACCTTCACAAGTTCACACAGTAGTACAGAGAACACGCCCACTGACACCTTTACTATTTAATAGAGTAGTACAGAGAACACGCCCACTGACATCTTCACAAGTTCATACAGTAGTACAAAGAACACGCCCATTGACATCTTCACAAGTTCACACAGTAGTACAGAGAACACGCCCACTGACACCTTTACTATTTAATAGAGTAGTACAGAGAACACGCCCACTGACATCTTCACAAGTTCATACAGTAGTACAGAGAACATGCCCACTGACATCTTCACAAGTTCACACAGTAGTACAGAGAACATGCCCACTGACACCTTTACAATTTAATACAGTAGTACAGAGAACACGCCCATTGACATCTTCACAAGTTCACACAGTAGTACAGAGAACACGCCCACTGACATCTTCACAAGTTCACACAATAGTACAGAAACACGCCCACTGACATCTTCACAAGTTCATACAGTAGTACAGAGAACACGCCCACTGACATCTTCACAAGTTCATACAGTAGTACAGACAATACGCCCACTGACACCTTCACAAGTTCATACAGTAGCACAGCGAATACGCCCACTGACACCTTCACAAGTTCATACAGTAGTACAGAGAATACACTCCCCTGACACCTATGAGATTTAATACAGTAACCGAGAACATTTATTAAAACCAGCATGTCCTGATCTTGGCTTGTGGTTGTTATTATACAAGTAAACTCTCGACCCCACACCAGAAGTGAGAATCTTTAGATATTTGTTTCTCTAAAAGTGGGTTGCTGCCTTGGTAATACTTGGTGTTATTGCGACATACTGTGCAACAAAGTCTTGTGTGTCTTATGGAAGGCAAACAAAGTTTGATCCCCAAGCATTCATTCAGTCAGGTATGCTCAGGTGTATATAAATGAGTCAGATATATAACACGAATAAAGTAAACCTAAATTAGCCCAGGACATGACTTGTAGTTCCCTTAACTGGATTAGCTCAATATCCAACATGATCCTCATAACGGAATATTGCCCTCAATGAATCATAGTTTAAGCTGTTTAATCCTGCAGTATTTCTTCAAATTGTGGAAAAATGCTATGCAGAGGTCCATAAAGACATAGCATCTGTCTTAGCTGTGCAGTCTTTGGGGATCCTTTATGGAGGGGAGAGGGTCTGGCATGGTGGATTTAAAATTTACTTGCAAGAATCTCTGGTATTAAAAGGCTGCATTATTCGTCAGAGGCAGACAGCAGAAGTTGAAGTACATACAATTCGTCTTGCCCTAAAACTGCAGCACAAGAGCTCCTAAAAAATCTGAATAAATTATGCTTATTGGTCAGCCATAACAGATATAGCAGTCTATTAAGTCTGCAAAGAAACACCTGCTTCAACAAATCTGCCCGTTCCACCACTGCGCTTCACCTCCGCCCAAGCATAGCTCTTGCAAAGGTGCTGCAATAGCAAAAGGCAGCCTGCGTGCACCACCTCTGTATTCCAGAGTCCCTGCGTTCATTTCCACTTTGCCCCAGTCATCCAAGACCGAATGCAAACGTGTGGAGTCGCAGCAGATCCGTTCTCCAGTGAATCTGTCCAGGGTTGGATGCTCTGAGGGTCATGGTGGGGGGCTCGGTTCCTCTGTTGTCCCACTGACACCGGCCCCATCAGCGGAATCTCCTTTAGCCATCCATTACTCCAGCACCACCTGCTATCTGGTGTCCCTCCTTAAGTGAATCCCCCCCCCCCCCCACCCACCCTTTTAATTATCCAAGTGTCAGAGCAGCCTCTTCACTTAATTGACGTCTTCCAATCAGCGGCTATCAAAACGTTAATCTTGTGATTGAAAACGGAAGACAAGATATCCAATACTTTTCTTCTTCTTTTTTTTTAACCAGTCCCAGGACAGCCCGCTTTGCATTTGTGTGTTTAAATTCAATCTGGAATGCCTGGAGCTGTGTCTAAATGGACACAAGCACAGCTACAGAGGGGGTACGCGCTGACTGCCTTTAGCCAACACAGCACATTTATTTGTACAGTGTTTGTCCCTTTCGTCCAGGCACAGCGATTATTTTTGTAAGTGGCCGATTATTGTGCTGTCTGGAAGTGAGCAAATTGCAATTGTTAATGTCAGTCTCAGTCATTGTTGTTCTCTTTGTTTGCATCAACTTTATTTTGTAGTCATGGTTTACATGCCCAGTTAAAATAACACACATAAAGCTTGTCATTTATTTCAGGATACATGCCTTTGCACATGGCAGAATCATTGTAAATCTGGGAGTTTTCCTTTTTTTAAAACCCCAGTTTGTTTCACAGGATAAACGTATGCCCCCACAGAGCTTTCCATGTGGACTGCAATGGGTTTTCACCATTTTCACACTTGATACCTCTTTTAGGATTCTAAAAGCGGTATCAAGCTTCATAAATAGGGCAGAGCAGGGATGAACTATACAGACTTTCCCTCTGTTTAATGCTACCTGGCACTCCGGACCCCTGGCACCCTAGCAATCCCCTGACCACTCGTCTGAGGGTGACAGCAGGGTAGAGACGACAGATACAGAGAATAGTGTGTTGGGACAGAAGAGAAGACCCCCGGGAAACATAGTCGGTTTCTTAAGTGTCCAACTGGAGAGTACAATTGCGTCTTTAAGAAAGGCCGACTAAACGCCTTATTTGTATTCCGGTCTCCCTCTGTGTCTCCTCACGTGTGACTGAGCGAGAGAGAGAGAGAGAGCGCCGGGAGAGAGAGCGAGGGGAAAGGGAGAGAGAGAGAGAGAGAGAGAGAGAGAGAGAGAGGGAGGGAGGGAGAGGCTGAACTGAAGACGATGCAGCAGAACGCTGTGACAGACCCCGGCATTTACCGGAGGGAGACCACAGTGACTGGCAGGACACATCTCCGCAGCGACACCAGCGCTCAGAAGCTGGGCCCCGCCGTGGACGGACAGCAGCCCCGCACAGAGGGAACAGACGGAGAGCGGAATACAGCGCGTTCTTTGCTTTTTTTCCTTCCATCTCACCGTTTTTCAGTGAGCAACCCCCCTCGCTGCTTCAGCCTAGAAGGCGATATGGTTTGAACGAGAATGTCCCTAGGTGTCTACGGGGCAGAGGAAACGCTGACGGAGGACTGAAGCACCACCGTCCGTGGTCGCTCTCTCCACGGCTTGCCTCCATCGGACGTCTTTGCTGGCGCCCGGGGTTACGGCCTCAGCCGCGCGTGTCAACCGGGGTGAACATTTCAGGAGCTGCAACACCTGGACTGTGTGTCCTCCGATAGGGTTTTTATTAATCGCCGAAACACAGTTTCATTCAGAGTTTGGGGGAGACTCGGTGGCGTCCTGACCAGGACTGGGGTCTCGCTTTTTGAGACATTCATTTCACGCTGTTATTTTCATAGGCAGAGGAAAAGAAGGAAAACCTAGACAGGCAAAAAACTAAAGAAAATACGATTTTCTTTGATCTTGGCTGACACATTTAAGAGTTCTTGAGAAGCAGCACTCCACCCCTGTTCTGTATCCCAGACGTCCTTACAGGGAACACCCATCATACTGGTGAGTCACTACAATGTTGCCTTTTCCTTGTTATTCCTTTGTGCCGTCTTACACCACTAAGGTCAGTTTTTGTTCTGAAATAAAGGTCCTCTCGTTGGGCAAACACCGTCCCCTCTTGCTAAGAGCTGCAAGAAAGGGGTCAGCCAATGTTCAGAAAGTTTAATAACTGGAAACGGAAAATAAGGAACATGGAACTCCACAAGGAACACGGCGAGGAACACCAGACCTTTTTATTGAGAGGATTGTCCGAAATTCGGAATGGTCCAGCAAAGTCGCCACTGATTGTGGAAACACTTTCATTGCGCTCAACTTTAATTCCATTGTGTTTTTAAATTACTCATTAAGTACAGCGTAACTACGCCTAATAATACAGTTATTAACAATGCGTAAGAAACTACTTTGTAAGTTTGTAACAGTATTTTCACACACTTTTTTTTTTTTAACCTATGGCCCACACACATTGTGCTCACCGTTTCACAACAGAATCGCTTGCCATTTTCAATAGCATTTATTATTTTGACCTGTTGAGTATTATTTAAATGTCTACGTGCTTCCTGTATCTACTGATGATGCTCTCTTGCCATTGAACCCTTTAAGCTGAGACTTCCTCTTGTTATTGGACGAGAGTTGGATTTCTCACACGCAACCCACCAACCAGGAGATGCGAGCCAATTTAATGGCTTTCACCTTGATTTTATTCATTTCAATTCCTACAATTACGCATTAGTATAATTACCATGTTGGGAGCGACGTGGCTGGACCTGCGGAAAGAGGCCTCGGTTAATCGCAATCACATTCATTTGGCTGTTGAGACGAGAGGCCGGGTGCCTGATTGCCGGTGCGATCAGGGGTCTCGCCGATGTAGGCCGACCGAGGCGTGGTCTTTCCAGATGCCACTTGAGAAGCAACTCAAAGGGAAGAGTGTTCTGTAGATTGGGGAAAACATCTACTGATTAAGTTATCAGTGTGGGTATTTCACTGGACAGAATGCAATTAATGCATTCTACAAAAAAAACAAAAAAACAACAAGAAACCAATCGTTTAAGCCCGTTCTGGAAATTTCTTCACTATTGCTTAAACTTCACCATTAGAATTACTTTAAATCCACTAAATTGGCAAAATTAGTTAAGATTTTTGCACAATTGTAACCATTGCAGCATAAAGTTAAGCGTATTAAACCATTCCTTTTCTAAATTCAAGAGAATTTAGCGTAGTTTTATTTTTTACTTCAAATTTAAACATGTGCTACTATATTGAATCACGTACTCAAGTAAAAATGGCTTGCCTTGCTACTTTTTGTGACTCTATTATCTGGGAATAATAACACAATTTGATGCTATCTAGGGTGTTATAACTGTTTGATCAGTTCTGCAATGCACACTGAGGTCTACAGTCAGCACACAAAAAAAGATTATTTGTGAGATGAAGCGAGTTTCAGGTTAAAAGCCGGGAAAAAGTGCGGTACATTGCACTTGTAATTGAAAATGTTGCTGGACAAACCCTTATCTGCGATGTACTGCAACTTTGCTGCATCAAAACACAAAACCCACCCTTCTTCAGACAATAATAGCAATTCAAGCTGCTTATCGAGCTGAAAGGCGGGCAGATCTCACACTTGCATTCAAACTTTTGCACACACA
>JAOYSI010068138.1:0-13552 GCA_025775065.1 Hiodon alosoides
GTGTGTGTGTGTGTGTGTGTGTGTGTGTGTGTGTGTGTGTGTGTGTGTGTGTGTGTGTGTGTGTGTAGTGTGTGTGTAGTGTGTTTTGTGCAGGGTTTCTGCAGGCTGCTTTTTCAGACGGGCCGAGATCCACAGGTGCATCTCAGGTTTCAGTATCATATCTGCAGACAAAGGGGCCTGAAGGGGTTTAGACCCCGCAGTGGTGCAAAACTCTACTGCTCAAATGTCGTACCGTACTGCTAGACAGAACAACACCAAATCTGGCCTGCTGTTTGGCAGTGAAAACGTCGGTTGTAGGTGTCCCACCAGACAGGCCGAAAAAAGGCTCAGGAATGCCAAGAAAATGTTCTCTGCTTTATTACGGAGCTGGCTGAACCTTCAAATTCTGGAGGAATTAAGCTGCCAATCTCACACGCGCATCTGAACACAACATAATATATATATATATTTATAAAACCGAACCAGAGCAAGTTATGCGTATGCGTTTAGTGATTCTGTATCCTGTGTGCGGTGACGGGGCAAGTCTGCATTTGTTCGTCTGCGGCGAAGCTGAGAAGTCTACTTCAGCACCGAGAGCACAGATGAATATTAATTACCTACCTGAATACAGAATGTTCTAAATAGTCTGGGGACATTGGTAAAATGTTTATTCATTGAAGGATTATGTAAATTGACAGTGAGTCGTGTTCATACATTCTCTCAGGGCTTATGGTGAGCCTAGACCTTTTCCAGAAAGTGGAAAACGACAAGTTTTTTAAAAAACATAGTTTTTTTTTTTTTATTTACAAGATGGTCGTAGAGCGTAGTTGATGTCCCGGGAGCAGATCGTGCCAGTCCGCGGTCCGCGGTCCACTCTGTGGCAGGCATTTTGAGGACGTCTGTAGAGAAAACGTTTTGTCTCCATGTGAGCTCGTCTGTGTTCAGGTCCAGGGCCCGAGTGGGAGAGCATCACAAATCTGCCTCAGACCAAACACCAGCGCGTGTTCAACGCCAGAAAAGGTCTTCTGTCAATTTTCTTCTTCTTTTTCGTCTTTAACCCCAAGTGACCTCTTTATTAAAAGCCCAGATACGGACCCCCAGCCCCACAGATGGCAGCCCCGTAACAGATGGCAGTTGTTCAGTCAGCAGCCAGAAGGGTCCTGTCACATGGGTCCTCCAGACCAGGGGACCTGGCAAACACCCTCACCCTTTGCACCCCCCCCCCCCCCCCCCATCTGAGGAGCCTGAACTGGGCAGCATGCCCGTAGATATCAGCCTGGTCGTTAGAGGGTCTGAACCCCTCACCACGGAGACGACCTGTCAGGTTCGTCACGTCAGCGCACGTCCGCCCCCGGAGGGAACAGAGACGAGGAATTGGACAGCCTTTCCCTGCCTTCTATTCACCATTAATTTTACAGAGTAACAACGTAAGCGGCGCACCTCACCAGTGGATCTCAACACTGGTCCTGGATTCCCCAGTGTGTCCCTGTTTTTGTACCAGCCTAGGACTGATTGAGATGAAAATGGAAAATAGATCCGGATTTGACATCTTTTGACAGTTACCTGCTGTTAAAGTTTGAAAAATGTTCAATGTTAAATTGGTCAATTTAGTAATACACTTATATGATTGTTAGACTTGGATAAATTGATTGAATAAAATTGCATTAACTGAATAGGTAATTATTCCAAATTAACTTGATAATGCATTTTTTTTTTACTTTCTCTATAATTCTAAAAGCAGATATTTCTTCTGTTTGTAATAAACAACTCAGTCTACCCAGTCAAATCTCAGATCTAATTAATTATTAAGTAGGTTGGAACAAAAACCAGCCTACACAGTGGGGCCACATGACCCTAATCGAGAACAACTACTCAGGCACAACAAACAGAAACAAAGAAAATAACACAAAACACACAATCACTGGGGTGTGAACTCACTTATAAATAATCAAGTGTGAGGTACCTTTCCTTAATGGGACAGAAAAGGTAAGGTTGTTTATTATTTCACAGAGCATTGAAAGGAAACTTTTAAACAAACGCATGTTTTATTTTAAAAACATTTTTTGTACAGTACTGTAGATTATACATATGATTCTACAATTATTGTGGCCATCATTTTTACTGACTTTGTCGCTTGTGTCTGAGTGTGTTGAACTCGAGTGAGCGATGTTTGCACAGCGTCACCTCACCTGTAAGATGTGATTTTCCACATCTGAGGTGGTTATGAAGCCTGGGTAAAAGTCCATTTTAAGACACAAGCAATAAGGCCCGTCTATTGAAAGAACAATGATTTTTCCCCACTGGTGTAACCGACCCGGCCCGACCCCCAACCTTCCATCTCAACTTACATCGGTGTGGCCGGGACTCAAACTCGGGGTGTCACGATATTCCTACAGACATGCAGCTGCACAGACATGTTGGCAGCCGGGCTAAGGTGTAACAATTTGGCAGCCCGTGCCCTTGTGCTGCTTAAGCGACAAATCATTGTGAGAGTCCAAATTTGGTCCACCGAAGATTTGTGGGAGGGGCCAACACACCCATCCAGTCCCCGGTACAGGACCCCACCAATCAGCATCCCATAAAACCTGACGCGACCAATTGCAAGTACAGCTTGTCTTGTAGTCAGCGTCGGCCACACACAGCGCTAGCCTATGGCTTTCACCGTGAGCCCCATGCTGACCAATGCGGCCAATGAGGAAAGTCGTTCACAATTTCTCTGTGCCGTGCACATTGCAGTAATGGCGGTGTGCATGCTAAAAGGTTTCTCCTCCGATTGATTAACTGAAGTGGGCGTCTGTTAAGGAGCTCTGGGAAGTCTCAGCATAGTGGTAGGTGAAATCTGTCAGCACTAGTAGTGTCAGCACTTAATGCATTATGACTGGGTATGCCACAGATAGAAGAATCAGGTCAAAACAGTGGAGGGACGGAGCCCGGAGGAGCAGTTTGTTTGTTTGGTTACGGAAAAGGGAATCTCCTCGTGCATGCATGGTTTGTGGATCCAAAAATGACCACCAAAGCTGGACACCCTGACATCCATCTTCTGGGTCTCCAATACTGGCTCACGCAAACAAACAGCTCCTTTTTTAATCCCACTACCGACCCATGTAATTCCCATGTAAAAAATACCCATGTGAGGATGCGGTCTTATTGGCTGGTCCTTTAAATCTGGTTTCTGTATGATGTGGATCGTCACCGGAGACCAAAGACGTTTGTTGGAAGAGTTTACTGTAAACTGCGTTTCCTTTTAGCGCCGTGGGTTGCCGCAGATTGTATGAAGTTGATTATCTGTAATGTCCATTCTGCCCCCTTGGTCATTGTGGGCACTTCAGCCTGATGTGGGCTGAGAAAAAGTTCCCTCCTGTTTTCGGAAAAGGAACGTAAAATTGAAGAAGAACTGACTGGGGGTTTAGCCCGGTCCGTGATTAAATTATTACATGCTTAGCGGAGTCAACCGTTCAGGGGTTTAAGTTCCTGCTTCCTTATTTAGTGTGGGGTTTTCATGATTTTTTGCATTTATTGGGAAAACCAAATTTGAGTTTTACCTGTACATATATTTATGTTTATTGGTTCTTGGTTCCTTTTATGTCTGTGCGGGCGGGGTAAGGGGAGAGGGAGGGACACGCAAAAGTGATTTTTATTTCGTTGAATTATCATGTTTTTTTTTTTTTTGGTGAAGAACATTCTGGGCAGATTGGAGAAGAAAAAGTTCGGAATTCAGGGTTCTGCAGCTTCAATTGAAGTGGACTCCACTGTCACTCTGAAGTTTTCGAAAAGAAGCCCTGTATTTTCACCTTACAGCCATATAATTCATGTGGCACAAGGCCGACTCCAGATAAGCCACACCAACAGCAGTAGTGTGAAAAAGGATGAGCGCTAAGGATTTTCTGGGAACAAATGCTCTGCTGCTGTGCAGTATGTGGTAAATACATCACTTGGCTAAGGGAGACAGTTTCACCAAGCTGTTTGGAGCGTCAGAAACTCAAGCTATTTTCTAGCATTCCACGGACACACCTTTGACTGGCGTTCCTGGTCCAGGGCAATTCCCGAATGATATTCTCATCGCGGACTGAAACCACGTTGAAGAAGATGACTCCGGCACGTATTGGAACAATCGTCATCGTGAAAACGGGCTAGTGTCCACACGGTAGAATAGACAGAGACACATGTCTTCAGACCACACCCGGTGAGTGACAAGGGGCGTTTTCTCCCAGACCCGGCTGGTGCCACGCCTGACTTGGCAACCAGCGAGAACCCCACTCAGTCACTGGAAGAATGTGCCGCAAAGCGCCATGATGCCGCTGGACAGTTCGACCGTGTCTGCCGATCTTTGCCGGGGGATTCAAACGGGCTTGACTAAAGCGGTCGTTAAGAACTTGCCGGACTCTGGGGGGGGGGGGTGAGGTGCACTACCGAGGCAAAACCTGGAGCCAAATGCCTCCCATCTGTGACCTTGTCAGCCAACCAATTGCCACCGGAAAAGAGAGCTCTCCCTCCGTTGACTACGCACCTGTCAAGGACAGCTGCCCACCTGACACGACCCCACAACGTTAGAATCTGGCCAAAAGCCCCTGAGGACTTTGAACTGGGGGGAGGGAATGTGACCCTCTGGTCTATACATTCTCACACCTGACGTAGGTAGTGGTTCATCTTATTGGTTTTCCTTGTGTCTGGTTTCAGCATCACACTTCTGTTCCAAGTAAGCCCTGCTAGTCATAGTTCTGCCACCATCCGAGGTAGTGTGCATTAATTAGGGAGGCAGTCATGATGCATGGAAATTTTACCCTGACCTAACATCTGGAAGAGAGGGATGAAAGAAGATCTGGCTCTGCTTATAATTCCCCTTTACCTTGTCAGACAGAATATAAGAAAAATAGTATTTGGCAGGTACATTGCCTACCTGGGTGGGGAGACCACGCGGGCTAATCATTTGTTTGTGCACAGTGTTCAGCTTACAGCAAGCGTTTGTGTACGATGTTCAGCTTACAGCAAGCATTTGTGTACAATGTTCAGCTTACAGCAAGCGTTTATGTACAATGTTCAGCTTACAGCAAGCGTTTGTGCACAGTGTTCAGCTTACAGCACCGTTTGTGCACAGTGTTCAGCTTACAGCAAGCGTTTGTGTACAATGTTCAGCTTACAGCAAGCGTTTGTGCACAGTGTTCAGCTTACAGCAAGCGTTTGTGTACGATGTTCAGCTTACAGCAAGCGTTTCACACTTTTTAGGTTTGCACGCTATGAGTAAGATTAGAGCCCTATAGCTGAGGGGCACGGCGCCAGAACTCTCTTTCACTCAAGTCTGTCTGTCGCTTGTGTGCCTGATGCAGGTGCTGGGTGATGTTGGGAAAACTCAGCCGGGCTGGGCATGGACTTGAAAAGAGAGGCCGGGGTTAGATAAGGGCTTTGTCAAGATTGTTTAGTCTGAAAAGGCAAGAGCCAACCCGGCATTCGGGCTAATCGCACTAGCAGGTTTTGTTTTACATTATTTAAATAAGGTTACTGCAGATGCCAAGGACGGAGTGGCAGTACTTGGTTTTTACAGTTTAAACACCCGGCAGGGTCAAATGCAAACAGGGGTCCTGGAAAAAAAGGTTCTTCCGTTGCTTATCTAAAATGACTTTTTTAAAACCTAATTTGAAAACTACTACTGGAAAGGTCAGGCAAGCGCGACGGTGCAGCGCTCACCGCCAACTCATAAAAGTTATGTTTTAATTTGCTGGATGAAATCCTCACTCCACCAGAGGGATGCCGCTTGCGAAAGAGACTTCAATTTTCAGAAGAACTTACGTGTATGTATATTTCATAACGATTTCTCTTGGGCCTATATTAGGAGAGAGAGAGAGAGAAAGTTTTGGCAGGAGCAGAGTAATTGGACCGCTGCACCGACGCATCCCCGACCCGATCTGTTGGTTCTTCTTCCTGCGCTCTCTTTTTCCTCTCATCTTTTCAGATTCGGAGCGGAATATTGATGGCGGTTTTTGCTTTGATGTGGGACGGTTTTCTGTTGGGCTCTCTCTTCCCTGACAGCTCCTGTCAATTGCGCTCACAGAGCTTCAGATGTCAGCTTCTCTCAGAATTAAAACAAAGTGAAGGAAAGGACGGGCTAAATAACAGCACGAACAGACGCGGTTTGGGTAGTTTTCCATTCTTTTTCAAAACGGGCGACTGTCGCTCTGTGAGCCAGCCGGACGCGCTTTTGGACCGCACTTTCGATGTTGAGGGTGAGCGCGGTCGGTTTGGCAATGACCGTGGTCGCTGTTCGAGGACCGGTGTCTTCCCAAGATGCTTTTGCTCTTTCCTTCGTTGGTGGTGAGGACCGTTGTGGGGCGTGGAGGATAACCACGTTTCCTCAGAATCTTCCAGAAAACCTAAAGAACCAAATGAACGAGTCCGACGATGGAGGGGGGGGGTTGTTTGACCAGTGTTCTGACGCAGGGCTCCCTCTCCGTGTGTGATTTGACCCCTCCACAGCCAAACACTCTGTAGCCATGTCTACATGGCAGCTTGTTGCCACGGCCGTCTGCCAAGATGGATGTGAAATCCAGGAGCAGGTGGTTATCCAAGCCGAATTTACAGAATATATAATAGCTGTTAGATCAGACGGTATGGTGCTAATTCAGCACAGACAGCTATGGTGAGTCCTACGTTCCACGACTCACTGAAAAAAAAATGTTTCACTGATAGAGCTCTTTTAAATAATTGTGACAGGGTGTGTATGTTTTTCTGTGGTAAAATTCTACGTGTTCTACAGTTATTTGCAACAGACCTCATCAAGAGTTAAAAAAAACCCAAAACAAAACCATTTCTGTCTCTTAACAATAGGGGGGGCTGATGATGGAAGACTAAAACAAAGAATTAAAAAGACTGCTGCTGAGAATAAACCTTGGATCCAGATTGTCGGCGTGTTAGCAACCAGTTACACGCAGCACTGGAGCAGAGCACTTTAACACGGAGGGCACTTTAACACTTTAAAAACTCCTGAGCATGTGAAAAACACCACTGCCAGCCACATGATATTTATAACGCCAGGCACAACTTGATTTGACTTTGAATTCCTCTAACAAAAAAAAAAAAAAAGGAGCGCTTTGACTCCCAGCTATTTGCTCTGCCACCAGAGCTGAATCAGAATTATGGAATCGTGTCAGACTCAGTTCCTCCACCATGGAAATAAAGGGATTGTTAAAAATCAATGTTTGAATTAGCAGAGAGACTAGCAGTCTCCTTGACTTGTACCTATTGCAATATTCATTAGAGTGTACATTAGATCTTACTCTATAATGACTGAGAATCAAAAATAACTATTACATATTATTAATATTATTATTATTATTATTATTTTAGACACAATTTATTTTTGATTAGACTGTGTCATACTCAAATCAGTAAATGAGTCAAAATGTTGTGTGAGAGATAAGACGGAATCCTTCACATTTTGATTAAACTTGGTTATACCATGAACGTTAATGACTAATGGAGCCTGGACAGACCTCGGATTAAGTGCTTGCCTTTGAAGCATCAAAACATTCGTAGACAATGAGGTGACGCTGGAAAGATCCTGTGGGCTTCATTGGCCAACCTGGAGCTCAGCGGTTATATAAACGCCTTGTCATTCACCCGTCCGGAGATTCTCTTACCTCGGTGCCTAGGTTTAAAGAGCGGGCTGTGAAAACTCAAACCAAGTTTGTGGCTCGCCCAGAAGGGCCGTAATTGCGTTCGGGATAATTAGAACAGTCTGTGGCCGTCTTCCAGCTGTGGAATCATGAACCTCCTGCTTCGTGTTAAAAGGAAAAAGACTGTAATGCATTAACAACCACAGGAAGTTGTTCTGATCTAATCCTACAGACTGGGACAGGCTTTACATGCTTTATGGCGTCTTGGGGTGACGTTGAGCACAGTGAAAGTGTACATGTTGAGGCAGGCGCTTCGCTGTGTGCGCTCAACATCTGGGGCTGTTATTAGTACTTTCCTTATTTTATCCAACCCCCCCCCCCAGTCTTCTGGGGCACTCAGTTCGGGACATTTCCTGGAACTCTGAAGTAGAATGAATAGCTGAGATGGAGAGATGGCTGAGGCCACCCCACCACCTTATACCTCATATGCCTTAACAGCTCCTCAGCATTTGGCTTTGGAGTGAATTCTCTCTCGCCTCTGTTGGCCATATGTATCCCAGCCGGTTTAGTAAGTGTGTGTGTGTGTGTGTGTGTGTGTGTTACACGCATTAAATATGCCGTTTCACAGTACCCAAAGTGCACACTTTCATCAGGGGTAAAGGGCTTCTGGTACACTTCCGTCTGGACAACTCCGGCCCGTCTCCCGGTTGTTTATCTTTAGGATTGTTCTGGAGCCCAAAGGAACAGATTGTGCCACCATGTCGGTTCGAGTTGCACGAAACCTTTTAAATGTTTTCTTTTTATTTCATCTGTTTGTTCCCAAGTTTTTCTCTTTTTTTCCAAGGGTTCACTGTTTGTGTGGACTGCCTTCATAGACTGGGTTTCTTGTTGTTTACTTTGGTACTGTAGGGAGCCCACTCCCAACTCTCAACTCCCTTCCATCCCGAAAGCTCACAGTCTGTTTTTATCGATTGTGTTGGGGTGGAATAAGGACAGTGAGTTCACGAGGAAATGTTTCGCCGCTATTCCGTGAGAAGGTCCTACACGCTCGCGGCTTTCAGAACAACCCAGTCGGGTACCACGTGCTTCTAATACCGCTGCGGTTGCGTCAGTATATTTCTGCCGCAGATGACATTTTCAGCGTTTATCTGGCGTGTCCTTTGAAAACGGAGAGATAATGGCGCAGTCCACGCCCAGCCATCACTGTGGGACACCCAGGTGCAGCCCTGTTGGTATGCGGCCCCTGTTCTCCATGTTGCGATTTTGTGTGGGCTTCTCATTCCTCATTCAGCGCCGCCTCAGCTTTCCCACAGGACCCAAAGGACTGTCCCTTTCAGAGGCCTGTCAGTGTGCCACATACACCCCCAAATGGGAATATCAATGAGGGGCCCCTCGCTGCCCGGGTTGTTTGAAGAGGCCTCCCCTAAAGTGCTCCCCAAGGTCGCTGCCAATGTGGTCCGGCCGATACCAAGGGTCGGAGAAAAGAAGAAAGAAAAAAACTCTTCTGCAAAAACAAATGAGGAAAAAGAAGGCCTCTGGGGAATGGAGGGAAACAGCTGTGCTTTGTGGGAGGATTGGGAAGGTTGAGCGGGGTTACACACTGGTTTGCCTTGGGCGTTCACCCGATGAGTGAGCTTTCCTCCGCCGGCGGATCAGGGGGTTGCCATCTCCTCACCGCCGTTGTTGGGACTGGCACCGCCGCGCTCGCGCCCTCCGGCCCGAGTTCACGTGCTGCACGGCGCGACGACGGGAGACCTGGTGGTTCACCGATGTGCTGCTCGTTACTTAGCCCCCCCGGTGTGCAGCGAAGGCAAGGGTGAGCGCAAGTTGAAAACGTTTCCTGAAAGCAGGTAGCGCGTCTGCCGAGAGCAATATGGACGGCAGCCAGGGATCCCACGATGCATGATTCACTGTGTGAAATGTCAGCTCTCAGATGGGATCTTTACAGAACATTTTGTACGTTGTACGGCACATTATCGAGTTAGAAGTGGAGCGGTTTCTGCAAGGCCCTCTATGGCGAAGCCAAACGGCTACTGCAAGCCGTCAATGTGACGACGCGTTCGGGTCAAGGCAACCCCAGGGATCTTTGCACAACACCATTACAAGATGTTCACTCAGGCCAGTTCTTTGAACGGTTTTCTTCTCCTTAATGGAAAATCCAGTGTTGTTGCACAAAGAAGAAAAGTACAGTTGGGGTTTTAGGCCTCTCCTCGCGCACTCCTTTTAGGCCTCTCCTCGCACACTCCCCTTGGGCCTCCTTTCGTGTTGTTCTGCCATGGGCTTCAGCTGCCTCCTGACTGACCCTGTCTCAAGGCTTAAAGCCTGATCTCAGCGGTGTTTGTCTACCCAACCATCATCTTTCTAACCCTAACCCAACCTCTGGTGAGCCACTCCCACAGTGTTGGTCTTGTTTGATGGACAGACAGGAGGAAAGTCGATGGTCTGAGACCTGCGACCTGCAGCTGCGCTCCCTCTCTGCCCCGTGACATCATCTTAGTGGGCCGGTCAGTCCCGAGGGCCGGTGCAAATGTAGTCGAAGTAAACCTTTTTTTAATTCTAAGTTGGCATTATTGCCACTGTTTATTTGACCAAGCCAAATGGGCAAAGACAGCGTGATTGCATGGCAAAACCAAGCTAGCATCTATCAGATTTTGAGTTCCAGTCCTTGTGTTAACCGCAGTATGTTACCATGTTACGGTCGATTTAAGGGTTTGACTCCTCCACTGATGACTCTTGCTTGTGTTGATAACGCTTGTATCACACTGCATGCTGGAAGCTTGGTCGTTGTTCTTTTTCAATCTCATTTACAGGCCTACATTCTGGAGAACAAAGATATACACTTGGTTTGGCGTTTTGGAGCAATCGTAAATCGCCTGTGGAAGATTCTGGTGCCAATGAGGTCCCAGGGAACCATTTGGACTTGGATGTAAATCTTCATGCATGTCACACAGCACGCCACGTAATAGGGCCCTATCATTTCCACAGATAGAATGGGTCGGAATTGTGGAATCTGGAAATCTAAGGACCTTCTACAAATTATATGGTGTTATCTTTCTGTTTGATTAGGGCAGTGCCCAAACATGAGCAGTGGCAGAGGAATGCAGAAAGGGTCCCAAACATGCTCTTGATAACTTAAAGCCCGCTGTCACAATTGTTATCACGAAGCCAAAGATGTGTTAGCTGGTTTACAAAATAGCCCTGGCAACAAACCCATATTGAATTGCGGGCATGAGACAATGTCCCATTGTACAGAATATCCCAATACTTAGATGACAGGGTTTGGGTCGTGTCTTTCCAAAATAAATCACAAAAGCATACAATTAACACAGGGAAATTAGACAAGCAAGGTGAACCCTGAGTGTGGGTGTTTCATGAGATGCAGGATCGTTGGAAACCACTAAACGGAGACAGGGAAAATTATTTCCAACAGCATAAGTTAAAAGAGGGATGAGACAAAACCAAAATACAAGAACTTGCTAAAAGGTCATTATTGAGAAAGGCTTTCCTATGATCCAAAGGCCTATGCACAATTTAAAAGTAAGTTTTCCTTCAGTAACGATTTTCAGAGTGCTACTTTTAAAGGTCTTTAACAGTTTAAGACAGTTTATGCCGTTTCACAGTCACCAAAGTGCACACTTTTATCAGGGGTAAAGGGCTTCTGCTACACTTCCGACTGGACAACTCCGGCCCGTCTCCCGGTTGTTTATCTTTAGGATTGTTCTGGAGCCCAAAGGAACAGATTGTGCCACCGTGTCGGTTTGAGTTGCACGAAACCTTTTAACAGTTTAAAACGTCTGTATCATTGTGACTGTAAGAAATAAGTGTAACAAATTTAGGATTTGAATGTGAAAAGAAGATATTTCCTTGATGCAATATGTCTGGTGTTGCGAGTACAGTGTAAAATTCTGCCCCCGTTGTTCTCTGATGCCAACAGGTCAGCGACCCCAACTAAAGGCAAGAGGTGCGAAAGGTCTTCAATACGCTTCAAAAAATACCTTCTGGCAGAATTTATTCTAAGTTTCTGAGGAGAAATATTCAAATAGATCGATATTAAACTTGAATGGTTCACATTGGTATTTGTTCCTGAAGAAATGTTCTTTGGACTCAGATTTGTTCAGTTTTTTTTACATTATTATTATTATGTATCATTCCTAGAGCATTTTAAATTAAAAGGGGGCAAAATGCAATGTGGTATTTCCTTAGTTCCTAGTTTTTAAAAGGAAAACATGGGAAGAGGTTTTTGTTAACAGAGAAAACGGAAAATGGGGGAAAAAATCTAATGTAACATTTAAAATAAAGGAGCAGATTTCATAGAGCCCTATGATACATTCTGACTTGAGCTCTCCCCCAGCACAAGAGAGATGTAATTATGAGCAATGCGTTTCGGTTCCTTACAAACAGGGAGGCACGTTAGCAGCGTTGCCTAGCGGCATGTGCAGGGCCCTGGCCAGCTGAATGTTAAATACAGTGACATTTGAGATTCAGCCTCCAGGAAATGTCACGTTTCACGCTACTTTAATGGGTTATCAGTAATTGCAGTTCCAAAAGCTGTTTCTTTTTTTTTTCTTTTTTCTTTTTTGCGTATTGCCAGATGCATTCTCCATCGAAAAGGTCATCCATAATCATACAGTTTTATTGGCATGAAGAGACCCATTGTCTTTAGTGTATGCACTACACTACAAGTGTCTAAACACTCAAAATCGTCAGACGTCTCATCCCAAAATCATGGCCATTAATGTGGAGTTGGTCCCCCTTTGCTGCTGTAAAAGCCTCTTCTGGGAAGGCTTTCAACTGGATATTGCTGCAGGGACTTGCTTTCATTCAGCCGCAAGAACATTAGTGAGGTCAGTCCCTGGTGTTGGGCTATTAGGCCTGGCTCTCAGTCAGCAGCCCTTATCAGGACCTTGTTTTGTGCACTGGGGCATTGTCATACCGAAACAGAAAATGGCCTTCCCTGAACTGTTGCCACAAATTTTGACAGAATTGTTTAGATTGTAGGCCGTAGCTGTGGCACGCTGCTCGGGCGCGGTTCCGGAATAATGGGCAAAAAAAGTAACGTCGAACAGTATAGAAATGACACAAAATGGCTTTCTCTCAGAGCAAGAAATTTAGTACCAGTTCCAGCCCCTTGGAACCTCTCTCAGACATGGCCTAAGATTTTATAACTACCCTGTGTAAAATTGGCTCAGAGTTACCACTAGCAACAGGGGAGATAAGGTGTTTGCTTCTGACCTGGCAACATGTCACTGTATTAATGTTGCAGATCTGCCAAACTGTAATACGGAATACACACAATTCGGGCCTATTATCTACTTCACTTATTAGTTTTACCAGGGGCATTCTGACGCATTGTCACGCAGACAAGCAACGGTAACTGTGTCACCTTCAATTGTGTCTCGCATGTTTTTTAAATGAGCCTTCTTAAGTGGAAAGAACATTAGAGAAGGGATATATATATATATATATATATATACAGTACATAACTGGTATGAATTTGGAGGTCACAGAGGATTTACACAAGATATGCGTAAAAGGAATGTCTCCACTGGCTTCAGACAGATGCAGGAGCACACCTTTTATTGTCAGTTTTGCACGCACGCTAGGCGAGTATTGAGCTGAGAAGAATTAAATATTTTGAAATCAAAGTTCGACCAAAGCTTTAAATTTCCTCAAATGAAAAGCAACGGCCATTATTCAGCAAACAACAATCATTCAACAAGTCGATTAAAATAATGATTCTGTTTTTTTTATTTATGGTTTGATGCAGCGAGATGGACATAAAACAACCCCAGAAACAGCCATTGAGAAATAAAGAACGTTATTAGCATTGAGAAATTAAGAACGTTATTAGCATTGAGAGATTAAGAACGTTATTAGTATTGAGAAATAAAGAACGTTATTAGCATTGAGAGATTAAGAACGTTATTAGCATTGAGAAATTAAGAACGTTATTAGCATTGAGAGAT